>BCHY01000001.1:1443562-1555829 GCA_001599775.1 Exophiala alcalophila
AGTAGTAGTAGTAGTAGTAGTAGTAGTAGTAGTAGTAGTAGTAGTAGTAGTAGTAGTAGTAGTAGTAGTAGTAGTAGTAGTAGTAGTAGTAGTAGTAACCCTCTGTCGGAGTGGCTGTGGCAGACCGGCAGTGCACTGCCCGCGACTCTTCCACAACAGTACCCGAAGAAATACTACGAGTACTCCTCTGAGTCCTCTCCTCCGATGCGATGCGCCAAACACCACATGGTTAAGGTACCTTAGTACTGGAAAATAAGGTACTTCCCTGGTACCAGGTTACCGGAGCTGTGATTGGGACTCTGCGACTCCTGAGTCCTGAGTCCTGAGCCCTGAATCCTGACATGGACGCGTCGCCCCGAATCCACCAAAGTAAAACTTGAAAGTTGATCGTCCCGATTTGCCGTACTACGAGTAAGGTATCAGGACTATTGCTACCTTCTCGGCATCAAGCTTCTAACTTTGTCAAGTTCTGTCGCTGCTGCGCCTCCCTTGGTCTCAGACTTGCATACTCGTGTCCTCGTAGTACCAGTACTCTATTCCTGAATAATCCCCTGTCATCATCGTCATCGTTGTCCACTCAGCCCTGGCGCCGTCGCTCTCCTGCGCGACATCCAGGCACGCAGCGGGCCGTTGTCTGGTTAGTCCATGTGCGCAGTAGGTTCGGAGAATTGTATAGGTCCTTGCTCGATGTATTGGAGGGCACTTTATTGGAAGAGCAAGCTCTGCGACTTCATGCTCGCTCTACAACAACTGATTCTATGGCAGCAATCCCGGGCGCTCGTGCGCCGTCGTACTACCAGTACTACCAGTACAGGTACAGCTCCAATGTACCTCATCCGACACAATGGAGTCTGAAAACTCCGCCCTTGCGCCTCGATGCCGACGCGCTGGTCTAGCGTCTAGACCCGATTCTATCTCAGTAGCATGCAAAGCGCCTCCGCATCGATGTCGTCCGAGGAGTCTAGTGTTCGGAAGCCGAGTCTCGAGTGCATTTATCGCCGACCCTGAATGAAAACGAATGGCAAGTCGACATAGTCCAGCCATCCTCTCGTGGTAACGCCCCAGTCGAGTCGAGAAATTGCAAGTAGAGCATAATTCCGAACGCTCTCCGCCGGTGTATCCTGGGGCACTGTATCCAGACCAGGTCGCACATGAAACTTTTGAGAAGAGCAAAAAATGCAAACCATTCTATCCTCCAAACGCCACAATTGTCGCAAAGAGTCCAGAGGGGAGTGTCCGTGGATGCGACCGTAGCGGTTGATGCAATGTCAATCAGCTCGGAAGCCATCTGGTCGCACACAAAATGAGTGTTGGTCCACGCTGTCGGATCCCGTCTGAAACCTCTCCCCTCAATATTTCTTCCTTGGTGGAAGGCCGTCTCACATCATTAGGAATAAGGTATTAATAAACAATTCTTCGAGGTAGCAGTCAGTTGAGGGCACAATGCGACACCGTCTGTGGTGTGTCGACATAGGCCGAATGAAGACTTGGGAACGAGTCCGTACTCGGACCGCAGGATGCCGCCTGGTCGAGTGGTGTCGCCAAATGGGTTGGGTCGACTGTCTCGGCGGGTGCATAAGAAACGTCGCGTCTCGCATCATATGTTGGGTATCGTGTTTACATCATCGACAGGTCGCCCGAGAGACCAGCTCCCATATTCCCCGTCGTCTGTCCCATCATGCTGGACATGCCGATTGACGGACTCTTGCTCGCATTGAGCTGCAACTCGGGATTGCAAGGAGGCGAGTGGGTCTTGTGGTACTTGAGCCCGTTCAGATTCTTGTAGCGTTTCTGGCACACGTCGCACTTGTAAGGCTTCTCCTTTTCCATCCCCATAGTCCCGGGATACGGGGCTTGGGTGTCGGGGTCGACAATGGAGAACGTCCCGTCACCATTCTCGTGCAGGCGTTGGTTGTTGTGTCCATGCTGTTTGGGGTCAGCTAAGCTCGAAAGACAAGGGTGGTTTTACACTTACCGCTTTATGATATTTGAGGCCATTCTGGTTCTTGTATGCCTTCTCACACCCAATCACGGGGCACCGGAACGGCTTCGGCTCTTCGTGGGGGAGAATGTTTGTGGTGGTGTCGGGTAATCCGGCTGCGGCTTGTCGTTCGCGAATCGTCCTCGCAATGTCGCTGTTAGCTCCATATTGTCCAGTTCCAAGCCGGCTCTGCATCAAAGCCTGCGTCTGCCCTTGGTTGACGCTCTGATTCCCAAACAGTCGCTTCGAGGGCTCATCGATGCAGAGATCAATCATGTCATTATTCATGCCAAAGCCGAACCCGCCAAACCCATTGGCAAGACCATTGTACAGGCCATTCCCTTGCATGGACATGTCATCCATGCCGCTCATGATGCCCTCATCGAGTTCACCGGGAGTGCCGGGAGGTGAGGAATCCGGCGTACCACGATAACCGCTCTGCAGATCTTGGAATTGCTGCATGGGATTCGCCATCAGGGTGGACGAGGCATTCTTGCCCTGGAAAGGTGCAGCACTCCTCCCCGATGCTACCGGTGTACTGGGAGTTGACTGACGATAAGCCTGGTGCCCTTGCATCATGCCGGTGTTGAGTTGGGGAATCTGGGGTTGGGTCCCAGCGGCGAAAGAGGTTTGGGGGGAATTTTGAGACTGGTTCTGAGTGTACATGTTTGGCGGTGGAGTCGTCTCATCCGCTCCATCCATATCATCCATTTCCATATCTTCGACGGTATCCATATCTGGAATGGTCTGTAGCGTGCTCGAGAAGGTCGACGGTCGGTGGACATTCGGGGCGAGAGTCTGCTGGCCTCCAAATTGCCGGCCCGGAGCATGCTGCTGCTGCTGATGTTGGCTTCGCTGTTGTGCCTCTTGCTGAATCTGGGCAGCCGTCGTGGTTGCAATTGCTGCTCGGCTATCCGGCATCGGCTGACCCCCATCGTTCTGGACGGGGTCCTTTTGCGCATGCGCTTCTTCATAATGTTGCAAAAGGTCGTGGAGCGTGGGTAATGTAAGTCCGCAGCAGGCAAAGTCTTTCATGAAGTTGGCTTCGAGCTTTGGAAGGTAAGAGGACGAGTGGAACGAGGGGGAATTGAAAGTGAAGGGAGACGTTCCCGACATGACCATGCTGTTCGTTTGTCAGCATAGAAGTAGAGAGGAGAACACCGGGATGATGACTTACTCGTCTCGAATCCAGCTACCAACAGAGATTCCTCCCCAGCTCATGCCCGCATTGAGGCTCTGGGCCAGGCTCTCGCGTCGAGCTCTGTCATTTCCCCTACCTTTCATCGAGATCGGCCGGGCGCCGTTCTCAAAGCGAGCGAAGTCATCGGACGAGCTGGCTGGCATCTGGGGAAGAGTCCTATTGAAGGCGGTCTCGGGGGCTGCGTTCGCCATCCTCCGCTTTTCTTCGCTGTCGCTTCTTTGCAAGGCCGAAGTCAGATTCGAAGGTTGGTTGCCGCGAGGGGATGTCGAGGTCTGTCTCGCTGAGATGTCGAGAGGAGTGGCCACGCTCGCCATGCCCCGTAGTTTTGGCGAGTCGCCAAAGGTCGGGAACGAGTTGTCGTCAAAGTCCGGTGCCAAAAGAGCAGTGTCGAGGCAAAGACTGGTCGTCGTGTGCCCAACGTGGATTGGCCTTCTGAACCAGGGAAGAATGCCCCTCTCGGTTTTCCTGTCAAAGGATGTTCCGTTGCCGACAGGTGTGACGGGGGTCGTATCTCGAGAGGTGAAATGCGACCGATCACTCGGAGAAGGCGAGTGGTTGAGTGGCGGAGGACTCTCTTCGTAGTCTAACATAGACTGCGGGAGAGATGATCAAGGCGAGGGGGCGACGGGGCGAATGAAACTGGCTTCGAGGCTCGCCGCAGCTGGGGGAGGTAGATGAGAGGAGGGTGACGTGGTGAGGTTGGGTTTCGGGATGGAGGGCGAGCGGAAAGTAATGAGCGACGTCGGGGGAAGGTGTGGTGGGAGGGTGGGCAGCTGAGGATCGGACGATGGGAACGTGGTGATGGTAATGGTAATGGCGATATGAATGGCGGTGTTCTCGATGGATAGAGAGGAACAAGAAGGGAGGAAGGATGCACGAGAGCAGAATGAGTAAGAGTAGTAGTCCCAAGTTGTTCGTCGATTCGACTCGACTAACGGGCGGGTTGTATGTCAGGACTCGTACGAGGAGTAGCAGGAGTGTAGCAGTAGTGCTTAAGGTAGGCAGGTAGCAGGGCAGCTTAGCAGTGGCAGCCGCCGCTGTTGGTACGGGCTGAGGGCATAGCTCGGTACTACGACTAGGTTGGGGGAGTACGCGAACAGTAGCGGAAGGTACGAGACTGCACTGTCCGCTGGCCGAACTGATCCCAGAGGCTCGATTTGGGCGCACACTGGAGGACTGCTCACTGCTCAGTGCTCTCAGCTCTGCGGCATCCCAGGGTTGGAAACCTTCGACCTCGCCTTCGACCTCATACTCGTACTCGCCGCGCTGCAGCCGGGCCGGGGGCCGGGGACGCTCACTGTTCCTTTCCTCGAGGCCACCTGGTACGTACTAACCACCGGCGGCGGGTCCGACGGGGGCCCTGGCCACCCACTACTACATAGTACTCGTACTACTCGAGATCGAGTCCTGGGCGTCTCGGGCTTGGGTGCCCAGTGCCCACAATAATTGCCCACCGCCCACTTTCTGCCTCGTCCTCGAGTCCCGAGCTGCTCCAGTCTTTTCTCTCGCCCACGAGTAGAAGACGAGCATGGTCCTCGCCGCTCTGAGTCGTCACCAACCTGAACCCACTCTCATTTCTGACTTCGGTCAACTTTCCAGGTCCCCTCTCTGGAACGAGAAGGCGGCCATCCAACAGCGGCTCCTCGTGCCATCGAGCTGCCCACTGCCTACTCGTACAGCAGTTGACTTCAAGAACGAGACGGGGGTGCCAGGCAGGTACTGCAAGGACCCGGTTCGTGGCTAGGAGTCAGACTCAGGAATCAAGATGTCATACGAGGACTTGACTATCCTCCCACCGAACAGCCTGATCTGACCCGCATGTATGCCAGGTACGATTACAGGCTCAGGCTGACCAGGCAGCCACAGCGACCTCTTTTTCCCACCTCTCCAGTCTCGACTCCTCTCTTCCGCAGGGCCCGCTGCCCGCCCCTGCCCGGAAATCCAGATCCAGAGCCAAAAGCCGGAACCGCTAGACGAACCCCGATTTCCTCAACCAAGCGCTGGACTGGGTTTAGGCGGGACAATAAAGCAGCATCGTGGTTGGGTTGTCAAAGCAAAAGCGGTGGGCTGCGGGCACAAAGTCGGAAACCGGGAGCGACTGGCCAGAACCACCGTTTACATCCGTGCTAATCAACGTGGACCGGCCTTTTAGTAACCTCTACGAGTACGATATTCTAAATAACGAAGGGGTGTGCTGTGTCAGGCCGAAAGCCTTTTTGGCTATCCCGCAGTCGGATTGGGAACGCCTGCTTCCTCGTCCGGACATCGTCGCAACAGTCTCGAAGGTTGAAACTTGACGTTGCTGGTCGAGGCAAACAAGATGTTTGTTTGCTCCCTCAGTCCGGCTCGAATCGAAAAAGTGTTTCTGGAGCAGGGATCCCATCCGATGGCCGGAGCCTGAACATATTATTGTTTGACGGGTCCCCAAACAAAGCAGTCATCGACCCTATCAAAGCCTAAGGTAAGGTAAGAAGACCCTTGGAGTCCATTTCATGCGCCGGGAGTTAGGCTTAGGGGCCCACCTGGCAGCTGTTACGTAGGTTTAAGGCCCGGTGCAGCTTGGCCGCTGGTCATGAGTTGGCAATGGTGACTGGTGTCTTGCAGCTGGCAGGCTCGCCTATGGTCTTCAACGCCCTAGGGTTCTTGCTCTTGCTTTGGCTTGCAGAATGCAGGACAGCAGTATTGGCATGTGAGGACGCGGACGTTGAAGGTCGTTCACAAAGCCACCGCCAGAACGTTTGTCGAAATGCGCCATGACCCAACCGAGACCCGACCTGGCGGTTGTTGCCCCTGCGCTTGGCCACCGTTCCTGGGGGATTCTTCGAGAGACCCGTCTCCTCCGTGCATTTCCCGAACATTTGCGACACGATGGGGCAAAAGTTACGTACTCAGTACTCTCCTTCCCGGTTGCATCTCCGTCCGGCTGTGGCAGTCTCAGATCGAGAAGGCGAGGCTCTCAGTGGCGCCGCGTGGGAATTGCCCTGGCCTGGTGGCTTTCTCGAAGCCGGGAGGCTGAAAGAGCAACACCGCGGCTCCGGGCACCCGGATGACAGGTGTGACTGCGATGCCTGGCAGCCTGGGACCACGACGACGAGAGAGGGAGCAATCTCACCTTCCCACCTTCTCTGTTCGGATGCGGATCGCGAAAGTCTTTCCATCACGGCACTGCATTGGCACTTCACCGTCGTGGCACTATTTGGTTGTCAGTCAGAAATGTGGTGATGATCTGATCATTGTGATGCAATTATTGCACTCTTGAGGATGCATTGTATGCTGATCACACTGCAGCTAAAGAACCCAGAGAGCCATGGCCAAAACTTACAACCTGACCTCATCAACAACAACCTTGCAATACTTCATGATCAGACGTTGTTTGACTCGCCGGCCCCTCGACTCGTTCACAGCCTCGGCCTCTCGACTTTCCCCCGAACGGGACCTTTTCGTCTCGATTCTTGCCTCTCAAGGGCCCCCGATGACCGTCCCTAAATTCTCCGCAAAGGGCGGGTGTCCGCGAGCCGCAGGGCAAAGTGCTTGTCGAATCATTGTTGGCAGAGGCGAGAAGGCCCAGGCTGCCGGCTGGACTTTATTTATCCGTCCGTGAGCGCCGAACGCAACATATTGCTCCCAAGCGCTGTCAAAAGAAACGGCAAACTTCGCGAACCACAGAACAGAATGTGCATCGTGCACCGCCTGCGCCTGGCGTACGAGTAGTGATGGCACTGGCACATGGAACAACAAGTCCGAGAAGAGCATCGGTTCTTGCTGGTCCAAGGCATGCTAATTATTGATGATGGTCTACGAGTAGAGTAGCTTCGAACATGGAAGTCATGTCACTCTCTCCCTCTCTTGGTCCACTGAGAGCGCCCTCAGCCGATGGCAATACCGGTGATGGTCACTGGGTGACTGCACAGTGCAGGTAGTCTTCCGCATTCGCCATCTGGTGGGGCGCTCGGACATCGCATCGAAACTTGAAATGTCATCCTCCTGTCGGCACTGGACACCGTGACAGGGAAGGTTTCGTGGACACCCTCTTTCGGTGGACCCGAGACGGGGTCACGGTTGGGCGGCGGCTTCTTCCCAGGGTCCCGAATTCCGAGCCCTCAACAACGGCCTTGTCCCACAAGGCTGCGAGGTCTCACTATCCTCTCAACAGCTGAATCGACCGAGGGCAATGCCATGTGGGATCCCGCGGCTCTATGCCGTCCTCAGCAATAGTATCAATCATAATATGGCCACTTGCTGGCGGCAGACCCCGATGAAACATCAAGCGGCGCTGAGTTGCGACGAATTGAACTCGTCAGCCACTTTATTACTCGGACCTCGTGAACGGCACTGGGCCCCGGGAGCCAGATGGGAGCTTCCAGGGGGCAATTGATATCATATGTCGATCATGGTGGCACCGCAGCGCCTGTGCAGTGTGTTGGCTCGGAACGCGGATGCGTGCAGCATTCTGCTCGCGTGACCCTTTGCTCTCTGCGGTCTCGCAGAGTCCCCACAAGCATTTTCCGGCCCTCTGGGACTCGGGGAATTGGGACTGTGGCGATTGCGGCCTGAAGAACGAACGCCTCTGTCTGTGGCACATGTTCCCGAATCTTTTCCATGCTCAACACCGCGTGCCTTCAGCTGAGCATGCTGGAGCCATTGTGACTACCCTCCGAAATACCTGGGGTGCAGACAAAGAGGCGACATCGAAGGGCTGAATCTCACGAGAAAGAGAGGGAAGCCATTGCAATATCGCCATTGTTGGTATTGTGCGTTCCCCGGGGATCCAACAATCCAATATTTCCAGGTAGGTGAAGACTTGGTATGGAAACAATGCTCCGAACTGCCCATGTCCACAGCCACCCTCTGCTGCGATGGCATCGGCGACGCTGTAGTGCTGGGAAAGAATTTTCAAGGAGTACATCATCCTGAGCCAGGATTTTCTTCTGCTCTTCCGGCTTCTCCTTCGGTGAATGTGCCCCGAGATGATCTCGCTTGTTCAGACGACCCAGACGCAGTGTGCAGTGTACATACGTACTCCTACATCCTGGGGCCAGGATCCTGAGGCTCAGGTACACGTGTACAGAGTATTCAGTGAGGGAATAAACCGGCCATGCGTGAGGCGAGTTGAGATGTACCTGACGCCGACGGCCGTTCCCACCTTTTCACTCCGGGTCCCAGGTCGAGGCTTGCAAGGCCTCCATGGCTTCTGGAAGGCGAAAAGAAGGTCAGCTTAGCAAGCCACCTTGACCCGGTGTTTACAAAGGATTTTTCCATCGCCACTACTGGTCTCGGTTGAACAATGAAGTTGCTTATGATATCCCTCAAGGTGGGTGCAAACCCGACTCAGGCCCCTTTTCTCCCCCAATTCTCGCGCATCCGCTCCACCACCGACGTCGCTTTCCGCCCGATCTGAGCAGGGTTTCTGTGACGGGCGACAGTCCAGCCATGCGACCTGGAGTTTGCGGCTTCGTTGGATGAAACAATGGCCGGCATCAGTGTTGTCGATGACCAGCCTCAGGAGGAAAATTGAAAGAGCGAAACAAGGGACATGATGTGTACTCGAGCAAAACAGTCCTCTCCTCGGGCCGGGATATCGGATCCTGGGAGACTCGCCGCAGTTGGGTACTATCTAATCCGGAAATGACAGAAAGATCGATGACCTATGTACCTCCGTACACAATCCGCTTCATCTTTGGACAAGCTTCCTCCTGTCCCGACAGCCACGATATTCAAGCCAGCGAACGCCGAGACGTTCCACATCTCACTTGCCTCTCTTTACCGCAGCTTCTCCTCTCATCCCGAATGACGAACGAAGCCGACGCAGTCCCTCGCTCAAACAGGTCGAGGCCGATAACACGATCCATGGCGGAATCTCCCTGCTCAAGACGCCCATAAGTCCTAGGCTCTGCTGGGGGTGCATAACCGGCCAAGCACATTATTCATCAATTCATGTCTTCATGATCAGCATATCGCCTTCGCCTTCACCAGTGGAGTTGGCGGAAAAGCTCTCTCTCGAAGCTGCCGCCATTGGCTCAACCGGGGCCGACGCTGAAGAGAGGGAAACAGGCCCCTTAGCCCCGACCCTGTCCATTTCCTCGTGGCAATGATGGCAGTGGGAGCACCAGGGGCCCAGGGTCTGTCGATATCGAATGTATTGACGGAGGTTTGCGATGGCCAAAAAGCCATGCATGAACCTTTGCAAGAGACAGGTCAGCAATGGGGGCGACATCAGCTCGCTCGATGAGGCAACAGAGAGCCGGGGGCACGCAGGTGATGTTCTGAGAACGGGGAAACTTACGAGGCAACAATACCTCCGATCGAGGCATATGCCATCAATAGCACCGGCTTCCAATAACTATCGTTGGTTTGGACGGTGGCGCAGACGTAGACGATGAGGAAAGCAATCACGCCGAGCGTATCGACGAACAGAATGAAGAGGGACGGGCATTGGACGCCCTGGATGGCTTGACGAGATTGGCGTCTTGCACGCCGGGCCTCGACGAGGGCAGCGACAAGATTGAACACGATCGAGGTGGCCAGGAAGGAGCCCAGAACGATGAAGACGGCGTCTCCGGCGACGAAGCTGAGGCTCATGGAGATGGTGTTGTTGACAAACAACAGGAACCGGATGATGGCCACCGAGCCAAACTGCCTGGCGGACTCATTGCTGGAGCTCATGATGATCTGGTTTTAAGCTGGAAGTGGAGGGAAGAGAATGGTGTCAAGTATGAAGGGACTGGAACGTTGAGGTACTCTGTGAGGAGGGTGTGAGAGAGAGGGGGTGCCTGGTATAGATGAGCTGGCGGGAGATATATACAGTGAACGACAAGGCAATGCTTGATTGGAGTAGTGGTGGTGTAAGTACTTATGTACTCCTATGTAAATGCGCACTTACTGTAGCTACTCACTTACGAGTACTCGCAAAGAGCATATCTCCTAATCTTGACTCTGCTGGTGCTGGCTGGGCAACATCAACCGCTCTCTCCTGAGCACTCGTTGTTATTCAGGAGGAGGCTGTGTGCATCCAGTCAATCGACATGAAACGCGGTTGCCTAGGTGAGGTGGATCTCACCACCATGGCAGCCGCGGCCTTGGTTTTTCTCCTACCATGTATGGTCGAGGCCCCCGAGGGCGACACGTTTGCGCTGTCGACCCGGCATTCACCACGGACAAACAGAGCAATCCATTCCTCATGAGGCTGGCTGTCGGGGTGCCTGTCAGATTCCTTCAACAGATGGCCACTCGTAGACACCCAATGAAACGGTCAGGTAGGCAGCGCGAGATCTCCTACTCACACTTACGAGTCAAACATCCTCCAGGGACACGCGCTTGACACCTTTGGGGCCCCCAGAAGATGCAGAATTTATCATCCTCGAGGTGAGTTGCTCTCGCTCCATTCGTCGATGAAACTGTAGACAGTACTTCGGAATTCTGGTGCCTGATGGCTGATGCGCTCCGGGAGCGCGTTCTGAGACATTGGTTGCGTAAGCCAGCCAATACTATATTATCGGAGGCCATGCCCCGGTCCGTCGGCACGGTGGGCGTGCGTTCACGAGGGAGGTGACCCCGAGGACAAAAGACAGAGCTTCCTGAACAGATTGAAGTGAAAGATAGCTGGTACCTTAACTATCGTCATAGCAGAGGTATGTAGTAAGTCCGGAGAAGGTTCTGCGAATTCGCCATACAAGTTGCACTGCGAACGAAGAATGATTACATAATATGCTTCACTTCAAATGCAGGTGCGGCGGTGACCTCATCGCCGCAGACCAAATAGAGAAGGTGTGCCGGGTCTTGGCAAACGACCATTCCCACAACGGCACGCGAGCGACACTTCGACACCCACTTCATTCACATCGAGCCTTGAGAGTCTTGACAATTCTTTCACTCCAGTGGTCAAGGCCCTGTCAATTCCCACGGATTCGTTGGCTACAATCTCCTTGCTGAGGCTGTAACCGCAGGTGCCGTGTTTTCCCGGATCCAGACCGCTGTCGGTCCGTAGGGGAAGTAGTGGTAATGGACGAATCCTCAGTGATGCCTGGTGAATCGCCAGTCAATAATACTAATGGAGGCGCGTCTTCCGGCCAGGCTGAGCCAGATGTCCCCGCCCATCAACCGGCCGCATCTTCGACTTTAGCTAAGCGCAAAGCCGATGATCTAGGTCCGTCGTTGGACCCGCGAGACGACAAGCGGCGGAGAGGGACAGCGCCCATCAAGGAAGAATTTCTACTCAAATCCACTGAGCCGGCGGAGCCCAACTCTGCCCCTGCTCCTGCTTCTGCCCCTGCAGATGACGATGCCGCCGAGGCGTTGCATCATAAGGACAGACAACCAACCAGCCAGAACTCTAGGGGGAAACGTCGCGAGAAGAAGCAGGGTCAGAACAAGGCCCGTGAGTTTGGGAGCTCGAGAGACGAAGTCTCGCTGTGTTCGACCCGGGCTCACACTCCGGAGTTTTCTCCAGAGCCGTGTTCCTTTGGAAACAATTGCCGTTTCTCGCACGATCTTCGGAAGTACTTGGGAGAGTATAAACGCAAAGATCTTTCCACCTTCAACGCCCTCTGCCCGGTTTGGGAGGTCAAGGGGAAATGCCCGGCTGGCTGGAAATGTCGCTTTGTGGGTTCTCATTCCAAGGAGGTCGACCGTGGTGATGCCGGGCACGAGTTGGTCCTGGTCGAAGATGAGGAACGGGTGGCCGCCTATGCGTCACATTCCGCGGAGAACGGGGAGGATGGGGTCGCGAACAACTTGACATCTCAACAGAGAATCCAGCTGACCAAGAAGAAAATGCCCACGCCGCAATCGGATGTCTTTCTGCGCTGGCTCGACAAACAGGCTCAACATCCCTCTGATCAGGGTCGCAGAGGTGCTGCATCTGCTCCGGCCAACGCCCGTCTGCGCAACTCTTCTTCCCCGGAACCAGAAGGTGGCGATGATGCGAACAACACAAATGGAGATCACAGGGCAGATTCGAGGGCTTCATTCGAGGATCCCCCCCTCCGACCATCAGAGAAACGGCGACTGTATTTTGGTGCAGATACCCCGGTTCTGGCACCGTTGACGACGCAGGGTAACCTGCCGTTCCGACGCTTGTGTACTTCTTTGGGCGCAACATTCACGTACTCTGAAATGGCCATGTCACTACCACTTTTGCAGGGCCAAAAGTCCGAATGGGCCCTCATCAAAGCGCACGAATCGGAAGTGCGTCCGCCAACCTTTTCCGCAAAGGGCAGCAGCAACATTGTATTCGACTACGACCAGAGTCAAGACCTCCGATTTGGTGCTCAGATCGCCGCGAACAAGCCGTGGTTGGCCATCAAAGCAACCGAGGTGCTAACGAGCCTTCTTCCCAAGGGCCTGCGAGTGGTCGATCTCAACGTCGGGTGTCCCATCGATTTGGTTTACAGAGACGGGGCTGGGTCTGCTCTGATGGATACACCGCCCAAGCTGGAGAAGATGCTGAGAGGGATGAATACCGTGTCTGGCGAGACGCCGGTGACCGTCAAAATCCGAACAGGCACCCGGGATAAACAGCCGACGGCGCAAAAATTGGTTGAGCGCCTTTTGCTTGGAGGGAGCCAAGGCGAGTCTTGCGGCGTGGCGGCCATCACACTCCATGGAAGATCGCGACAGCAGAGATACACTCGCACCGCAGACTGGGAGTACATCAGGGAAACGGCTTCGCTGATCAAGGGCCTCAATGAAAAGGCCGACGCGTTGGCAGACACGATCCACGAGCCAGAGGAGCGAGATCAACCGAACGGACACAAGGGGTCCAAGAACGGCAAGGTGTACTTCGTCGGGAACGGCGATGTATTCTCTCATGAGCACTATTACGACCATATCAAACACGCAGGGGTGGATGGAGTGATGGCGGCGCGAGGTGCAATTATCAAGCCGTGGCTTTTCGAGGAGATCGCCGCAGGACAGTACCTGGACAAGTCCTCTTCAGAGCGGCTGCAGCTGGTAGAGCGGTTCTGTCGCTATGGATTGGAGGCGTGGGGCAGCGATGAGGTCGGGGTTGGACAGACGCGACGGTTCCTGCTGGAGTGGCTGAGTTTCGCCTGTCGCTACGTCCCCGTCGGACTGCTGGAATACCTCCCACCCCACATCCAGGATCGACCACCCCGGTACCGTGGGAGGGACGAGCTCGAGACCTTGATGGCGAGCGACAACTACAAGGACTGGATCAAGATCAGGTAAGTGGCCCAATTTTCGTTTTGATTTTCTCATTTTACCCCGGCGGCTAACAGCCCTGACAGTGAGATGTTCCTTGGTCCTGCCCATCCGGACTTTCGATTTGAGCCGAAACACAAGTCCAACAGCTATGAGATCCAAGCCGAGGGATGACAGTCTGATTAGAGGTGGAGGCCTTTCAGATGGTCTGACAATATCTCCTCGATCGCCTCAAGAGGTGTCCGCAAAGTCAATTATTTTTTCCCCCCTGTCGTCGCACTTCCTCTTTCAGAAACCAAAAACTGCCTACGTACCATGGACATGCCACCCCAGAAAAGAGATTCCAAAGTCGTGTCAGCATGTGGCCAAGTTCCGTCTGTGCTCACCGGTTTCCATGACCCTTGCCAAATCAGAATGACAGGCCTCCAAGTAGACACTTAAGATCTTTTGGTAGTCATCAATTCGAAATCGAGGTTTGGCCAAAGCGAAGCGACTCGCGAGAATCCCTGGGACATTTGGCTTTTGACAAGTTAACACTGGCGGTCGCCTCCTAGCAATGCGACAACGACCTTCAGGAAAAACGTCGAGCCAGCTCAGGTCACTCTGGAGAAAAGCAGAACGAGCGGCCGCATTGCTGACCGTATGGGGCGCTCATTATTTGGTGCGGCCTCGGATGATTGGGTGCCTCTCGCCAAAACCGATATTGCTGACCACTTAAGTCATATCATACTCGCTATACTCCACATTCGCCCAGATCTGGTACGACAGCATAATGTCCCGATTCTGCACCGTCACGGCTATACTACAGACTTACAGCAAGCGGTCGACAGGGCCGCTGCTTGTGGGTTCAAACGATCTTGCCAGGCTTCCTTACTCGTCGACGAGACATCCTCGGCAGCTGAGAGTTTGAGATGGGCTTCCTGCGGCCGATGGCCCTGTGACAGACTCCTCGTATGTCCGAATCCGCTCACACGCTACCCAGGTCTCCTTCTGCTGAGCGGCGAAAGAGGCTGTATTTATACGCCCTGTGCTCTTGCGAGTACAAGTATGAGCGATGCCAGGGGTCATCAGCACTTGGGCCGCCTTCTCACCCCCAGACATCGGGGTATAGTGCTGACTGAAGTGGGTGACGTTGGTGCTCAAGCACACGACTCGCCGACTCGCATCCTTGAGAGGGAGGACGCCCCTGGATTGTTCTTTTCGAGGAGAGAGAGAAGGTCCTATATATTCGCTGCCCCGACTTTTCTCGGTGACAGAGCCGCTCTGGGCTCAGTGATCAAGACTTTGCACCTATCGACATACGAGATTATCATCGACGCCGGCAATGGAAAATGTCTCAAACCGAAAGCCTATCCAGCCTCGCCTCCCTCCCTTCACCTCTCCCTCCACTCCCCG
The DNA here is from genome assembly GCA_001599775.1 of Exophiala alcalophila. Classification (NCBI taxonomy): domain Eukaryota; kingdom Fungi; phylum Ascomycota; class Eurotiomycetes; order Chaetothyriales; family Herpotrichiellaceae; genus Exophiala; species Exophiala alcalophila. The sequence goes on from BCHY01000001.1 coordinate 1,458,298, forward strand.
AGGGGCAATTCTATACTCAAGAGCAATGGGACGTTCTGTTCTCCCTCATCGAGGTCATCCTCCCCTCGATCTCTCGCACGGGCAAGAACAAGTCACTCATCACGGCCGAGGAACTCGACAAGGCAGTGGCCATGCTGAGACCGTATCTGCCAGAAGGAGCTTCGGATGATGTGGCAAGAGCATATCTCGCTGAATCCCCAATATCGGTGCCCAGCTACCGGGAGGGTATGATACGCAGGGTCACGCTCTTCATTCCTCCGTCAGATGCTCAGGGGCTCGGCTTCATCCTCTCGAGCCTCAACACTACTATTGGGTCCCTCCTTCTGACCGGCTACACGACTCCTGTCCACAAGCAGGACCTGGCAACGCGGACAGCCATTGTCAGTCAATGGTCGACAGCACGTCTCTCTCTCCTTCGAACAATCTACCAAAACATAAGCGGTCTGGCAAGATTAGTCTGGATTGGCTCGTCAACCACGCTGTACAAGATGCTCGACTTCCCGGCCACCCCCAAAGACATTGTGCGCAACCCCAGCTACGAGTTCACGTTCCAGGATTTCACCTCTCCCTCCGAACCAACCACGCTCTCTACAGACGTCGTCATCATCGGATCCGGGTGCGGCGCCGGCGTCGTCGCGTCGAACCTGTCTCGGGCCGGGCTGAAGTGCCTCGTCCTCGAGAAGTCGTACCATTTCCCCTCGAGCCATTTCCCCATGGCGCCTGGAGAAGCCGCAGAGCACCTGATGGAGGATGGAAGCTTCATCGTGACCGACAACAACTCGGGAATCATCGTCGCGGCGAGCAACTTCGGTGGCGGGGGAACGGTCAACTGGGCAGCAGCGCTACAAGCGACATACTGCGTGCGCGAAGAATGGGCGTCGGGAGGCCTTTCGCACTTTCTCGGTGCCGAATACCAGGACTGTCTCGACACGGTCTGCAAACGCATGGGAGCTGGCAGCACGGGGAACCTTCAGGAGATGGCGAAGGTAGAGCACAGCTTTGCCAGCAAGTTATTGCTTGAAGGGGGTCGGAGGCTGGGCATGCGAGTCCAGATCGTTCCGCAGAATACGGGCTCGAAGCGACACGTCTGCGGCTCCTGTTGCTATGGCTGTCCGAGCGCGATCAAGCAGGGACCCGTGAACTGCTGGCTGCCGGACGCGGCAGAACATGGGGCCGAGTTCATCGAGGGTGCGTATGTGGAGGAGATCACCTTCAGTCAGAAGAATGGCGTCAAGACGGCGACGGGGGTAAAAGCGATCTGGACTTCGCGCGACCGGAAAACGACGCGGACACTGAATATCTCGGCCAACAGGGTGATCGTGGCCGCCGGCTCGTTGAACTCGCCGTTGCTTCTCACGCGCAGCGGCCTGACGAACCCGCAAATCGGACGCAACCTGACCTTGCACCCGGTGTCATTCCTGTTCTCGGTCTTCCCGTACCGCGTGAACCCGTGGGAAGGATCGGTGCTGACGGCGACGGTGACGGAGCTCGACTCACTGGACGGCAAGGCCCACGGTCCCAGGATCGAAGGCACCTTCTCGGTTCCCGGGTTCGGGATGATCACGCTGCCGTACCGCAGCAGATTTTCCAACGCCATCATCAACAATAACAACGACAAGAACGAGAGTGAATGGGAGAGCGTTCTCAGCTCGGCTATCGACTACCGCATCAACGCCGCCAAATTCGCCTATTCGGTGAGCCTCATGTCCCGCGCGCGCGACACCGCCACGGGTCGCGTCTACGCCGACCCAAAGGACCCCAAGCGCCGCCGCGTGCGCGTCGACTTCCAACCCTCCGATGCCAGCCGCCACTTCATCCTCGAGGGCCAAGTCGGCGGGGCGCGCATCAGCTTCACCATGGGCGCGACCGAGATCGACATGAACCACCCTCGATCCCCGCGCTGGACACGACCGTCGACGCTCGACGCCACAAAATCACAAGACGACGACCAAGCCTCGTTCGACAGCTGGATCGCCACCATCCGCGCCATGGGCAACCCTTCACCGGAATGCCAGTTCGGCACCGCTCATCAGATGGGTTCATGTCGGATGAGCACGTCGCCCAAGACGGGAGTCGTCGATGCCCAGGGGAAAGTCTTTGACGTCGAAGGTCTCTACGTCGCGGATGCGAGTGTGATTCCGAGTTCGAGCGGTGTGAATCCGATGGTTTCTACAATGGGCATCGCCGAGTGGATTTCTAGGGGTATTGTCCGGGAGGTGAAAGTTGAGCAGCGCGGCGAGGGCGTTCAGGCAAGGTTGTGATGATCGAAGTCTGGTCTTGTTTTGTTTGTAGGTACAGTGGATCGGATGGGAGGGGGGAGACTGTCAAGTCTTGTCTTTTCGTGTCCTCCTCTCCTCTCCTCTCGTCTCATCTCACTAAAATTGTTTCGTTCTTTTCGTTGTACCATTTTTAATTTATTTTCCTTCTGATCAGACATGGTCAAAACGCTCCCCTCCTCAACTCTACCACAGAGTACAACTACGGACCCAGGACGAATCAAAGAATTAAAAAAGTCCTTGAGGGGGTAGATAGGGTAGGGTAAGAACACAAGGCCAAAATTGATTGAATTGCGATTGAGCTCGGTTCAAGTCAAGTCAAGTCAAGTCAAGTCAAGTCAGGTCAAGTCAATTCAATTCAGTCCCGGATATCCAAGGGGGGATACTCACTGTCTGTCCCCACATCCCCACACCCCTATTCCATATTCCATATTCCATATTCCATATTCCATATTCCATATTCCATATCCAACCAACACCGACCAACACCGGCGCCACTAATCCGATCGACGTGAACTAACTACCTAGGTACCTTACCAAAAGCGCTGCAAATGTATTTAATCAAGGGTTGAATGATCAGCTAGCTAGCTCGCCAAAAACAACAAACAGCCAAAGCGGATGTTCTTCTCATATGGTAAAGTTCCATTTTCTTCAAGGAGGTCAATTCAGTTCAATTCAATTCAATTCGTTTCGTTTCTCGTCATATCCTTCTCGCCAATCGTCCAACGGACTTTCTGGAGGCTCGCTTCTTGATGTATCAAATCCAACGCATGTCATGTCAAACACTTTTCTGGACGTGACGACAGCCAACCCAAACCCAAGAAAGCTTGCCCAGCATAGTCCACTTTGTCTGGGGATACGGCGCTCAGCTCAGCTCAGCTCAGCTCAGCTCAGGCCTCTCTCTCACTCTCACTCTCTTTATTCCGCGCGTCGAATGAATCCCCATCCCAGCTACTATCGCCCACTCGTTCGCTTCGCCACTCCAATCCGCGTCCTTGCAACTTTATCCGCGAACTTGAGACTCGTAATCGTCTCGGCCAGACACTTCTTCTCCGGGGCGACCATGACGAACATGAGCGTCTTGCTGTTGCCTCCCAGGCTGAACTGCAAAAGGTACGTGAGCTTGCTGTTGCGATAGGGGATGTGTGAGCTGGATCCGACGGTGTTGCCGTTGGCTCCCCCATTGACGCTGTGGCTTGGGGTGACTCCACCGGCGGCTTGCTGTTGACCCAGGGCGCCGATGACATCGCCGAGACAGGATAACGATTTGTTGATGTTCTGGGTCTCCTTCAGTCGAAGTCCTTCCACCTTCGAATGTGAAAGGCGTTCCGAACCAGCCAGGTCGACCAAGTTCAGCGTGCCTTTGCTCCTTTTTCCTGTGATGGTGTTGTGGCCTGCCAACTTGAGGATGAACACAGAGTGGCTTCGACTGCTGCGTTCGTTGGCTTTCGTGGACGCCACGGATCTTCTCGACATTGCCTGTGCCAGAATGCCCTCGACTTGCTCCTGGCTGTCCAGGTTGAGAGTCGTGACATCGGTAATGGTGGTTTCGCAGGTGGCAGTGTCGTGGAGGATTTGATGCTTCTTGTTCCCCTTCTCGTTGTCGCCATCCTTTCCAAGAAGATCTCGTAGCTCTTCATTGTATACCTCCACGAAGCTTCCTTCCATAGTGTATTTCCACCCTCGACTCTCAAGCTCTTTGCTTGTACTATAGATCTGTCGAAGGGCTAGAGGGATCATACCATCGTCGGATGACATGGTATAAGTTTTGCCGGACCCTGTTTGGCCATAGGCAAAGATGCACACGTTGTAGCCGTCCAGAGCCGATTGAATAAGCTGGCTGATCTCCTCGAAGATTTCGCTGTTGTTGCTTGACGGATCGAACACACGGTCAAAAGAGAACTGATGTGTTTTGGTCGTCACCTTTCCAAGACTGCTCGTCTCCTCGGGGCCTTTGACCTCGATATCCTTCAGTTCTTCTTCCGACTCGGGGAAGGTGATCTTTGCCGTTTCTTCGGCATCATTATTTCCCTGGGTTGGTCGGACTCGACAGAAGACGCGTATATTGCCCTTCAACTCCTGGACTTGATTGTGCAGTTTTCGTCGAAGCATCTCCTCCTTCCTCAACTTTTCTTCGCATTCGACTGCTTTGGCCAGAGCTTCATTCATCCGCCGTTCCATGTCGGCGTATGCTTCGGATTGTGACTTGCTGTCGGATTCGAGGAATTCAATCTTGGCCTGCAACGCTTGTCGCGTCCCCTCCATACTCACTGCGTTGGCACCTGCCGTTGAGAGATTGCCCCGGAGTTCGTCGTTGAGTTGTTTTTCTCTCTCGAGCTCTGCCTTGAGTCGTTCAACTTCCACATGCCCATTTCGTATCTCCCTCTCCTTCGATTCGAGGTCCATTTCATGCCGTTGCCTCTCGAGCGCGCCTTGAGTGGAAACTTGACTGAGCGCCTGCAACCGCTGAAGCCGCTCAGTCTCGATCTCGTCTTCTAGTCTCTTCCTCAGCTCCCGAATTTCTTCTCGGTGATCGGTCTTTATGCGTTCTACATCGTCTCGATGAGCCTCTCGAAGGCCTTCACAGTCATGTCGGTGTTGACGTTTGATCGTTTCAATCTCGTCTTCCTGATCCTTCTTCAGCTCTTGATGTGATCTTTCTGCGGATTCGAGCCGGAACTTTGTGGTCTCCAATTCACACTTGAGTGCTATCAGAGACTCGGTAGCGTCCTTCCGATCCTGTTCGAGATTGGCAATGGTTGACTTGTAGGAGTTGTTGATTTCCTTTGCCTCCATGTTGTCCTCCATGGCCTGCTTGTAGTGATTACAGACATCTTCGTACATCCTTTCGATGTTTCCATACTGCTCTTCGGGGTCCCAGTTCACTAAAGTGGAGTCTTTGGTCAGATACGTTACGTTTTGATTTCTGCGAGGGGATGTGAAAGGATCCTTGGGGAATGGAAGGGGGGTAAATGGCGGTCTTTTCGGGGGTGTTGACGGCCGCGGCGATGGACGAGGAATTCTTGAAGGACTGTCTGGCCGACCCGGTCCACGGGTTGGCGTCTCCGGGTGCAATGAGAGCATTGCCATTCCAGCGGCGATTGAAAATGTTCCCGAAACTTCTCTCGTGGATAGGGAAGTTTGGAGGGTAGCCAGACGATCTTTCAGAGGTGATATGTTTCGAGCATTTCTCTTCGGCACAGAGACGGATGCAATCCTCACAGGGGCACGGGGGGCAAAAGCCAGACGGGGATTAGAAGATATGGAAACCATACGTTTGTTATTGGGACCATCCTGACTTCCTCCTCGGGTTCCTAACGACGTCGCAGGCCTCGAATCGGCCATTCGTGTTCCTCTGTCTTTTGCGAGAGACGATTTCGGGCGGGCGAGACTCGAAGCTGGGCGGGTTGTCGGTGGTCGAAGGCCGCTCCCAACGCTTGCTGAGAATGCAGACGAGGCTGACGAAGCCGATGTATTTCGTGAGACATTCGAGTTGCTTCGGTATGATTGAGAGAAGGCAGAGGGATTTCGTGTATGCGCGGCGGTCAAGACGGCGGAGCTGATCGGGGCGCTGGACTTGGGGGCTGCGTATAGAGGATTGATCGGTTCCCCGGCACGCTCGGCCAGTGTTTTCCTCTTTGCAGTTGGCTCAGGTACTGGCATTGTTGTCAGTGACTTCCATCTCCTAAATGTCGCCTGATACAAACAGTTGGATCCCTGCCGCTTGTGCCCGAAGAAGGTAGGAGGAGGCATCGCATTGCGGGAATTGCTGGCCGACGCATTCAATTCTGCGAGCTGTTTCTGGGGAGAGGGCTGCCCATGGCGAGCAGGTTGAGGAAGGTGGGAGACAAACTGTGAATGCGGGTCAGTGAAATGTCGTGGAGCATTGCCCGGAACTTTGCTCGTACGTTCTCTGCGTCGGCCATGATGACGGTGTTTTGAGGTCTGCTGCGGGATGTAATCAATCGTTTTGCGGCGAGGAAAGGACCATAGCTGGCCTTCCAGAGGTTTGGCAACGGTAGGAACAACGGTTGCGCTCTGTGAGCGACTTCGAGCGGTGTGAGTGGATGGGCGTGTCAAGGCTTCGAGGTTGATGAGGTTGAGAATCGAGAATCGAGACACGTCCAAGTCGCAGGCAGTCAACACATTTCCGCTTTGGGCACTAGCGCCGTTATCCGCCAACAGCCAATCACCATCGAGTATCAACGTCAACCATCAACAACCGCGAAGGAAGAAAGATGAAGACACGCATACATTTAAAAGGTGACTGGTAAAGAGTGTGATGCCATGATGCTCCTATCTCTCTCTCTCGAGTATCTACCAGTTCGCAACATCCTTCCTCGCTTCGTCCTTGACCTCCTTCCCGGCTCCCTCTGAGATGACCTCATCCAGCACCTTGACCAATCCCTCGACTTCCTCCACCGTGTTGTAATGCAACAACGAACACCTGACCACTCCGTCATCCGAATCCGGGATCCGGAGCACATTATCGCACAAACGCTTGCTGTAGAAGTGCCCATTTCGGCACCCATAATCCGACCTCGCCTCGATGGCGTCAATGATCCCGAGCGAACTCTGTCCCTTGACTCTAAAGCTGATGACGGGCACGCGCAGCTTTCGGTTAGCAGATGGCTCGCCATAGATCTTGATTTCGTCCGGCTTTGATCGCAGGTATGACAACAGGACCTCCTGGATCTTCTCTTCCTGGGCAGCGACTGCATCCCATCCGGTCTGGTCGATATACGCCGTCACCTGCGGGATTGATTGAACGCATTCATAATTTCCAGCAGCGAGGCCCAGCATCTCCTCCAACACATCTCCATGTTTAAAGTAGTGACCCAAGCTTTTGATCTGTTTCTGGGCCTGTTCACTCACATAGAGCATGGAGCAATGCGGTCCGTACACCTTGTACCAAGAGAAGGAATAAAAGTCCACCCCGAGAGCCTTGACATCGACGGCAGCATGCGGTGCATATGCCACGGCATCGACGCAGAACAGAGTGTTCGGGTTCGTATCGTGAATCGCCTTTGAGAGGGCTGCAACGTCGGTGATGGTGCCCAGGATGTTGGATGTATGTGTGCAACACACCAGTCGCGTTTTATCTGTGATCAATTCCTTCAGATCATCTGGTTCAAGCCTGGGGTTCGAATCGGTATTTTTCGTCGGGATCCACCATTTGACCGTCAACCCCTTCCATTCAGCCAGTTGGACCCAAGGCGCAATGTTGGCTTCGTGGTCGAGGTTCGACAGCACGATCTCCGAGCCCGGTTCGATCTTCAATGCGATAGAGAGATTTCGAAACAGCTGGGTGGTTGACGCGCCAAACACCACTTCCTTGGGCGACGCATTGATATACTTTGCTCCAGCGATATGGCCCTCCTCGAACTTGGCGGTGGAAACCTGGGACACGGGATATGAAGCGCCAAGTTGGACGTTGGTCTGGGCCAGGTACTCGGATATAGCAGTCACAACCGACTGGAGGACCTGTGAGCCGCCGGCATTGTCCATAAAGACCTGCTTCTGCGCAAGAGCAGGAAACTGGGCCCTTGCCGCGTTGACATCGAACGGTTTGGCCGCCATCTTGGTACTTGGCAGGGGCGTGAATCTGATATCAGCAGGATGATGGGAGGTCCGCAAGGTGAGTATCGACACTTGAAGCCTTTTCGGCGCTCAATACACTTGAAGTCCACGAAAACTCTGATGAGAGCAATCAGCTCCCTGTGGCACGCACGCCTTTCGCCGGCGATTGAGAATGCCGGTGTGTTGTTGGAGAATACGGAGAACGCCGTATGGTAGGTACCTCAAAATCCCAAACAGGAAGGTGCCTAGCTGGCTAAAGCTCCGCATTCCGGAGAAACAGCTTTGCCGATTCCCGAGGCACATACGAGTACTGTGAAGAGTGGCATATCAGTATGTATGTATCTCTAAACACATCACCAAGCCCACTTGGAAACAACATCATCAGGCGTGCAGTCGCACTGGCATTGAATCTGACAATAAAGTTCGGAGTTCCCACAATTAGGTCTTGTCAGTCCACCCACATGATGGCCTCGGCGGAACCTTGCCCAGTTATCGGTCAGCCGTCAGGCTGACAAACAACAGGAGAATCTCTTGTCACTCGTCAGTGGGCCGCCATTATGCAATATCAGAGGAGGGTTGTTCCTGATGTGGAACTTTCTGCGACCTTGTGCTGATAAAGTCAAGAACATACCACTGGGACGATCGAGTCTCGGTCAGCAATTCCGAAAACCCGAGAGAATACATTGTAATATTGACAAATCTGAGAAGGCTTGAAAGGACTCGACGATCTATTTCAATTGAAGCATGAAGGTAGTAGGCAAGTATAAGTATGACTATGAGAGCAATCACAATCAGAAGGTTGAGTCTCTTTTCTTTCTGTTCAAGCAGCGCCCGGCGCCCGTTCACATCGATCACAACAAGCTCCCCCTAACCATCTTCAACTCGCACCAACCTCCAACCTGAACAACAAAAGATCTCACAATGTCCGAACCCACCACAGTCCTCCACGTCTCCATCCGTATCGACCCCTCCAACGTCGAACGCTACATGACCGAACTCCGCCCCGTCTGGGAAGCCGTCACCCGCGAACCCAAATGCCTCTTCTTCGAAATCTACCACTCACCGGAGACGGAACCCGGCAAGCTCCGATTCGTCGAGGCCTGGAAGGCGTCCAAGGAATGGCTGATCGAGCATCAGATCACGAAGCCTTACTACGAGCCGTATCTGTCCATCACGACACCCATGTGGATTGAGGATCGGAAGTTGGAGTTCTTTGAGAGGGCTGCGGGTGGGTGGAGTTATGTTAGTGATGAGTATTTGAAAGAGAGTGTGAGGACGGCGTGAGATTGGACTCTGCCTAGGCCATTGCGTGGTCAATTTCAACCATATCCTCTTCAACACGTCGCTTGAGCCTTACAGGGAAGTTCAAGTCAACTTATTTTTGTCTCCTTCATCTCACAGATCTGATTGTGTTTCAAGATCCAGATTCCAAGTAAAAAGGGCACCGTAGATGTGTTAAACTCGCTCTAGTTCTACAACTTCGCCTTAACCTTCCCCTCCTTCTCAAGAGTAATCCGATCCCAATCCAAAGGCTTCTTCGTCTCCTGAAACGCCTTCAACCCAACCGCCGCCTCACCATCCGCCCGCATCATGACATCAAACAACTTCTTAATCCCAACAGCCTGTTCCTCGCTACCGGCGTGCGCCCAACCCAGCTTCACCAATTCTTTGGACATGCTCGACGCCCTTGGGCCCGCTATCTTCAACTGTGTGAGGTATTTGTCGACTTCCGCTGAGAGACTGCTGCTGTCGTCGGCCAGACGTGCAACGAGGCCTCGCGCGTGTAATTCGACCATGGAGATCGGGCGGGCCGAGAGCATAGCCTCCCTGACGAAGGCGAACCCGAACTCACGCACGACGAACTTCGAGATCGTAGCGGGACACAGGCCCAATTTCACCTCGCTGAGCGTCACGGCCGCAGATTTGACAGCGACGCGGATGTCGCATGCAAAAGCGAGTCCGACGCCGCCGCCGAACGCGGGACCATTGATGGCAGCGATGGTGACTTGCGGTGCGGCGTCGATGGCGTCAAAGAGGCGCGTGAGGCGCCCGTACTGCGCGTCGCTCGCCTCTTGGGACTGTGCGACGGGGGAACTGCCTCGGCCGAGATCCATGCCTGCGCAGAAGAACTTGCCCTCGGCGGTGATGACGATGCGGGCGGTCGAGGGGAGGTCGTCGCGCGCGGTGTCGAAGAGATGCGTGAGTTCGGCGATCATGGGGATTGTGAGGGCGTTGCCCTTCTTCGGCTGGTTCAGGACGACTTTGACGTTGACGCCGGATCGGTAGATTCTCAGGCTCTCCGTCTCGCTGGTCAGTGTCCAGGAGAGGTTTGTGATGGCAGCAACATCGCTGCTCTTCGTGAGTTGTTGAGCTTTGGCTTTCTTGGACGCCAGGGCGACTCCCGCCCGGCTCTCGTTGGGCTTCTTCAACTGTGCGGAAATCCATTCGCCGGTCTCGACTAGTTTCCCCATGTCGACCCCCGTGTCCACACCGGCCTGATGGAAGAGATAGACGAGATCCTCTGTCGCGGCGTTGCCCTTTGCGCCCGGCGCGAACGGACACCCGCCCAATCCACCGACGGAACTGTCGAAGATGCGCAGGCCACATCGGTACGCTTGCCACACATTGCTGACCGCCTGGCCGTATGTGTCGTGGAAATGGCCGGCCAACTGAGACGTTGAGATGCCGTTGCGCAGCAGGAAATCCAACAGACTCTTCACATCGTTGGCCGTCCCCACGCCCAGTGTATCACCCAGACTGACCTCATAGCATCCCATATCAAGCAACGCACGAACAGCCCTCAGCACGGCGCCATGCTCAGTCGGCCCATCAAAGGGATCCGCAAAGATACACGAAACATACCCACGCACAGCAAGCCCACCCTTCACAGCCTGGCTGGCCACCAACCTCGCCCTCTCCAGGCCCTGCTCAACAGTAGCGTTGATATTGGCCTTACTGAACCCTTCACTCGCGCTGACAAAGACAGCCACCTCACGCACGCCGTGCTCCATCGCAATCTGCAGACCCTTCACATTCGGTATCAACACTGGCATCCGCAGCGCATGGTTTCCCACCAGCGCCCTCACGCTCTCGTTGGCAAGCACGGTTCGACAGTCCGCCAGCTGCGGTACCGCGCGCGGCGAGACGACGGAGGTGATTTCGATGGTCGAGAGGCCCGCGGCGCGGAGTCTCTGGATCAGTTCGATCTTGGTCGGTGTTGGGATGGTGGTTTTGATGTTTTGCAGCCCGTCGCGCGGGCCGACTTCGACTATCCGCACGCGATCGCGAACCATTGTGCTCGCTATCGTTGCTGTTGTGGACGTTGTTAGGGGTCTAGATAGTCACGCGGAGATGGAGATCTGGCTCTGGCGCGTGAGGAAGCGGCGCATTGTAGTTGTAGTCGTCGATGTGGCTGAACTTCAGCTACAAGGTCGTTCGTTACTTGCGGTGGATTTCCGATAAGGAAAAGTAACTTTCACAGCGCCGAAGCCGAAACGGTTTGTTTGCGTGGGACGGCGTTGTTCGAACTCAGAGAAAATGCACACACCGACCGAGGACAATAATGATTATCGTCTTTCTGAAGATGAAGTCACACCTGCCGTGGCCGCGCCAAACACGTCGACCTCGGCCTTTTTTCCCTTGGTCTTGGTGCCATGCCCGTGCTGGAGCCTCCAGGTCGATCCATCCATCATCCGTCATCCGCGTCTCGGCTGTTCTGGAAGAACGAGAAGAGTGGGCCCGGCAGGCGGGCCGGTGTGACCCACTTTACTGGGGCTCCGCTTTGCACGCGCGCCAAGAAATCCGGGGGGTTTTCCTTTGACGCGCCGGCGCGGAGCAATGCCGTGGTGACAGTGAGAATCGTGACTCTGGAGTCCGGTCAACCGGAGAAATGACATGGGATGGACGCATCTGGAATGCCCGTGATGAATGAAGGCTGGGGTAATTAGTCCCGAGGAGTTTTGAAATCAGAATCTGTATTCGAATACTTTACCTACCACCGAAGAGTCTCGCTGTAAAACAAAGGATAGAATATCACGTATTCAACATGGGCAATCGACTGAACTGACAGAGAGAAAACAACGGTATAGTGGAGTGTGCATGTCTTGTCTTCATTGAGTCGGATCTATAGTCTACCTCCCCTGCTCCGTCAAGTCTGTCTAGTCCTGCGACAAGTAACCGCCAATATTCTGTATTCTGTATTCATAGTCTCGCCCTGACCTCCATCTTCTGCGACGCTTTCGCCTGACTGTCCTTAATAATCGCCTCGCCAATGGCCCTCAGGATATGCTTCTGATGCTTCCCACTGCCCGTCTTGGGATAATCCTCGCCGACGCCCGCGTCGCCGATCCAGAAGACATATCGCGGCGCCTTGTGCGAGCCCAGACTCGCGCGCACCCACTTGCTAACTTCATCAAAGGTCGGTCTTCGCTTGCAGCCGGGCTTCTCGCGCAGGAAAGCACCGACCACCTCGCCGTACCTCTCGTCCTTGATGGCGACCACGCTGGACTCGGCGATATCTTCGTGGTCGGTTAGGCGGGCCTCGATCTCGACGGGGAAGATGTTCTCGCCGCCTATTGTCATCATGTGTCAGCTGGATGGACGCGGTTTGGGGAAAAGGAGACACAAGACTTACCTCGAATGATGATGTCCTTGATACGGCCGGTCACAGAGCAATAACCGTCCTTGTCAATCACGCACTCGTCGCCCGTGTGCATCCAAAGAACCCCGTTCTCGTCTTTCTTCATCACCTCGTCCGTTTTGGCCTGATTCTTGAAATACCCCTTCTGCAGCGCATACCCGCTCGTGCAGAGCTCTCCTCTCACGCCTCGGGGCACGATCTTGCCGTCCTGGTCGATCACCTTGGCCGCCGTGTGAGGCAAAATCCGGCCGACAGTCTTGGTGCGTCTGTCCAGGCTGTCGTCCAGGCCGACGATGAACGTGACGGGACTCGTCTCCGTCATGCCGTATGCGATCAACAGTCCCTTGACGCCGAACTCCTTCTCCATCTGGAGAATGATGGCCGGATTGACTGACGAGCCGGCCGCCAGACCGGTTCGAACTGACGTGATGCGGTACTGTTTGACCTTGTTGGCTTCGATCTCCGCGATGAACATGGTCGGTACGCCGAGCAGCGCGGTGCATTTTTCATAGTGCAGGGCATCCAAGACTTGTGGGGCGTCGAATTGGTCGCATGGGAAGACGATTGTGCTGCCATGGGTGAATGATGCCAGGAAGCCCATCACGAGACCGAAGCAGTGGAAGAGGGGAGGCGGGCAGCAGACAATGTCGGACGGAGTCAGGTTCATGGCAGCGCCGACAAACCGCCCATTGTTCAAGAGGTTTCTGAGGACTTTGTCAGGATTTCCACCTTCATCAGCCAAAACGAGGTCGCCCGGGCACTCACCTGTGGGAAAGCATGGCAGCCTTAGGGGCACCGGTCGTTCCTGTGGCCATTAATCTGCTGTTCGTGTCTCGTGTTTCAAGCCTAGCCGCTTACCAGAAGTAAATTGTAGGTTCAAGATGTCGTTGCATCGAACACGACTCTCCGCGTGTCGAACAGCCGCCGTGTTGACACTCCGTCCTCTAGAGACAAACGATTGGTAGGATTCGGGTCGTGTCGATACTCGAGGAACAAAGTCGTCGTTCGACAGGAGGACGCAAGACATGCCGTCCGTATGCTTGGTTGCCAGCTCGATATGGGCCGACAGGTCCTTCAGCTTGATCTTTGACGCGATGAAAAGTAATTTGCATGCTGTGACAATGGTCAGTCAACATCCCAGAGTAGACGTGTGATTGCCATACAGGTGACTTGCAGCGCCGTCAAGAGCTCTTTCGGTGTATATGTGTTGTTCAGCACGACGAACGGGCATCCGATTCGAGCGGCCGCCAGGAACGTCTCGATGTACTGGTAACAGTTGCCTGCCATGATGGCGATATTATCCCCATGCTTCAATCCTCCTGCCAGCATTGCCTTGGCCACCTCTTCGCTTCGGCGCGCAAGGTCGTTGTAGGAAAGGACCTTTCGATCCTGCCACGAGAAGATCGTAGCAGGATGGTCCCCATGTCGAGCGGCCTGCCGACTGATCAGATCACCCAATGTGTCCTCCCACAATGCTGGCGTCTGTGAGCCCGAGACGAAGGAGAGTGTCGACGGCGCCATGTTCTCTTGTTGTTGTTGTTGCTGGTGGTGGTAGTAGGACAACAATCACGAACACCGGATGCCTCTGACGAAAACGCCCCTGCAGTCCTGTGGGCGCAATGCTTTGACTATCAGCAAATCCATGGGCGGATCGCCTTCCCGTTGGGGGGTCCCCCAGGGCGAGGCCGCTGCCAGGGAATCCTCAACGCCGACTCGAGCACAGGAAGTGCACTTTCCGGGGTGTGGAGCCCATGTTCCGCTCGGTCGAGGAATTCCGCCACGCCGGCCCGGCTGCGTGGGTGGATCCCGCGTGGGGAGCCGGGCGCCGCCCCTGCACGGTAAGGGTTGTGCCTCGGTCTCATCAGACTCCGCCGTCACGGTCTCACGTCTCCAGATTCGATCTCGTGTCCTATGAAGGTCTCATAATCGGCTTGGAACGTATACAGTCGCTGCGTCGGCGTGTTTTCGAATTCCTGGAGCATTCCAAAACCAAAAATCAAACACGCAATAGTCTTACCAATGTCGCAGCAAGATTCTTTCCCCGTGGTCGAGTCGTTGGTCGACTTGCAGAAGCCGCAGTTCAAGTCCAACGAAGAAGCATGGAAACCAGTTCTTGAAGAGTTCGCGACCAATTTGAAGAGCACAATATCACAAGGCAGTGCACAGTCTATCGACCGACATGAAGGGAGGGGACAACTGCTGGCGAGAGACAGAATAGCGCTGCTCCTGGATCCCGGCTCGTCCTTTCTCGAGCTGGGCACCTTTGCGGGCTTTGGCATGGCCGAGTCGAGTCCCTGCGCCAGTATCCTCGCGGGCATTGGGAGCATCAGTGGACGGGCATGTCTGGTCCTCTCTCATATTGCCACGCAGAGTGGTGGAGCTTGGAACGAGATGACGGTGGTGAAGCAGAACCGCGTCACCGAGATCGCCAACGAGAACGACTTGCCGCTCGTCGCTCTGGTACAATCGGCCGGTGTCTTCTTGCCCCAGCAATTCCGTGTGTTCCACAAGGGCGGCCAGATCTTTCGCGACCTGGCCGTTCGAACCCAGAATCAACAGCCATCCTGCGCGATCGTCTTCGGGTCGTCGACGGCCGGAGGCGCATATCATCCCGGATTGTCAGACTATACTATTTTCGTTGAAAATCAGGCTCAGGTCTTCCTGGGTGGTCCGCCGCTGGTGAAGATGGCCACAGGCGAGACCATCGAGGCGGAGGCATTGGGCGGTGCCCGTGTTCATGGCACCGTGACCGGTCTCGCTGACCAGATTGCCGCCGACGAGTTCGACGCGATCCGAAAAGCCCGGGAATGGGTGACCACCCTACAGCAACGGCATCGAGCACCACAACCGCTGCGTGCTCCGTTGGCCCCGCGGTACCCGATCGAGGACATCTTCTCTCTTGTAAACCCCGACATCCGGAAGCCGTTCAACATGAAAGAAGTGGTGATTCGACTGGTTGATGACTCGCGACTTTCCAACTTTAAGCCAGAGTTCGGCCCCAACTTGCTCACCTGCTGGGCCAGCATCATGGGTATGTCTCAGAATGTGGATGAAAGGACCAAGCTAATGCAAACCAGGCTTCCCTGTGGGCATCATTGCCAACCAAACTCCCATCATTAACCCGGACGAGGCGCTGAAGGGGGCGCAGTTTGTCCGCATGTGCAATCAACAAAGCACCCCCATTATATTCCTTCACAACGTGACCGGCTTCATGGTCGGCACAAAGGCAGAGCACGCCGCCATCATCAAGAAGGGCGCCCAGTTCGTCTCCGCGGTCAGTACCTCAAAGGTTCCGCACATTTCCATCATCCTCGGGGCCTCGTACGGCGCAGGCAACTATGCCATGTGTGGCCGAGCGTATCGTCCACGATTCATGTTCACCTGGCCCATCGGCCGATGCAGTGTCATGGGCGCAGAACAGCTGGCCGGTGTGATGGCGCAGATTGAAGCAAGCAGCGCCCGGAGCAAAGGCGTCCAGCTCAAGGAGGATGAAGTCCAAGCCCGAGTCCAGAAACTGCGCGGCGAGGTCGAGAGGGATAGCAGCTGTTACCGGACCAGTGCGATGGTGATTGATGATGGCGTGATTGATCCCCGGGATACGCGTGATGTGTTGGGTATGTGTCTCGAGGTCGTGCAGCTGCCTGGGGTAGAAGGCAGCACTGGTCATCGGGCGTTGGCAAGAATATAGAAGAATCCTGAGGTGTGACGTGTATTGTAGATGAGAATTACTATAAACAAATGGGACTTTTTAATGGAAAGGACGGAGTGCAGTTCGTTGGGTGCTCGCAGGTTATGGAACTTGAAACTTAGCTGGTTACTTGACCGACGACTCACTGTTTTTGATCGAAGACGTTCCTGCCCATGTTGCTGTTCATGTTCATGTTCGTGGTTTCCGTAGAAGCGGAAACAGAAACTCGGAAACTCGGCGAATCAGCGGCCGTTCATTAATATATTATTAGATAATCAAGAGCAAGCCAAAAGTTAACCCGCACCGCACCACCACCACAACTGTCAATCACCCACACCCACAACCACCCCACGCACCAACTCATCTCCAGACTCGCTGTCATCCATGGCGCTTCCTCCTTCCTGATACCAGCGGTTGCTTCGTCCATGACTCTCTCACATAATCTTATCCTACCTTGACGCACCAACACTTCGCCTCCATGGACGATCGACGGGAGGCGAAACGGGCGCGCCAGGCGTGCCTCAATTGCCGGCGCAAGAAAACACGCTGCTCCGGCGAGAAACCGGTGTGCGCCTTTTGCGCCCGTCTCAATCAACGCTGTACCTGGGACCAAGGGAACGACGACTCCTCCGAGACCTTCGCCGAAGATCCTCGAGCTAGAACAGTCTCAATTTCGGCCTCCCACGATGTCAACCTCGCTGCCAGAGTCGCCTTGCTCGAATCGAGACTGAGCTTCCTCAACTCCGACAGTCCCTTCAATCTCTTCGGCTCCTTGACTGGCCCAGGCATGCAGACACAGTCTGAATTCGGCGCAGATGCGGAACCAGACCAGGACGGGCAGGCCATGGCTGATATCGCGGCCGACCCTGCGACGGAGAATGGGGATCCAGCAAAGAGCGACTTCTTAGCCCTCCCGACAGAGCCCATTTTTCGCTCGCTGATCGAGGTCTACTTCGAGCGCTGCCACAATCAGCCCTACTCCTTCTTCCACGAAGCCATGTTCCGGCGCGATTTCGATGCTCAAGTGATACCCGACTATCTGCTCTACGCGGTCGCGGCCACTGCATGCCGTTTCTCCGACCATGACTTCTACCGAGGTCGTCAAAACGAAGCCATCGAATCGTACGGTCGAATTTCGTTTCGACAGATCTTCGAGCATAGCTTCGCGTATGAGGACAGCTTGGAGCTCTCAATGGTGACAGCGATGGCTTTGCTTTCGGTGCTGGATTTTGCGGGTGAGTTGACATGTAGCTCTTCTGACCGCCGACCGAGATGCTGACCTGTGTTTTCTATAGCTGGCCGGCCCAAGCTAGGCTGGGTGAAATTGGCCCTTTCAAGCCGCTTCGCTCAAGCTCTCCGGCTCAATGAAGAGCCCGATCCACATCTTCCAGTGCATGAGCAGGAAGAACGGCGACGAACCTTTTGGTCGCTATACCTCCTGGACAATCTGATGTCGCTCGGCCCCAACAGGCCTCCTTCATTCCACGACGAAGACTGCACCGTCCACCTCCCCTGTCATGAAGACCTGTTCAGAGATGGACTGGCAAGCGGACCGGTGCCAACACTGACATCGGTGGTCGAAAGCCCGAACGCATACAATCACTCCACTCTCGATTTCTTTGCTCTGTCGGTTGTGATGGCTTCCGCTTTGAGTCGTTTCATTCGATTCGCCCTGAAGAGGACACTCAACAGCACGCATATTTTGTGGGATCCGCGCTCCAAGTATCACGAGGTCCACAGCATTCTCCTTCATTTTGAGAGTCATTCTCCCTGTACATTCACGTCGGTGACGGACGTCCTGCGCCAAATGTTTACGTACGACGGAGTTCCCGACCCGCGACGGGCTGGCCACTTCCTCTTCTCTCAGTTACTTTTCCATCTCAACCACTGTCTACTCAACCACCCATTTATTCTGTACCGCATTTTCCACACCTACAACGGACCCATCCCCTTGAGCTTCGTTCAAGAGGCACAACAGCGATGTTACAAGCATGCATCGAATCTGCTGGATTTGGTACGCGACGCCGACAAGTACGGACCTTTGATCCATCCGAGTTTCTTCGGCTTTTGCTCTATGGCTGCGGGCGTGATCAATCGTCTGTACGAGAAACATGCAGATGCCAGTATCGCACAAGCATCCAGCGATCGGGTCCGGCTCGCACTGAGCTTCCTTGAACGCAAACCACCGCGATGGGGGCATGTCTCCAACATGGTAAGCGCTGCATGGTTGATCTAGCTCCGAGGCAGCACTCTAATCGAGAAATTCTAGGGAACATTACTACGCTCCTTCGAGCTCGAAGAAAAAGTGGCAAGACTGCTCACAGACCCGATCAGCCTCGCGCGCAAGACTGCCGTCCCTCACGGCGAGGTCCTTTGGCAACTTCTTGACTACGCCTGGCTGCCACTGAATAAAACTCCGGGCGGGACCACGCACTCTTTGGCCGATTTGCTGCCGGAGCTGGTCCAAGAGCCGGCGACGGAGCCCGGATCCATCGACATAGCCAGCCCGGATACAATGCCGGTACTCGACGAGAGCAGCGTGATTCTACCAAGTTACGCTCGGATGCTGGGAGAAGACATGGGCGGGACTTTGGCGCAGGCATTGGGTCACGATGGCATTCACAGATTCCCGCATGGGAGGGTATATGATGATTGAGGAAACTGCGCTAAATTGTTGACCTATACTTCTTTCTCTCATGCCTTTTCAAACCAGCTACGACCGGCACAGCACCGATTATTTGTTTTACAACTTCGACGGCCGCGTCAGCCTCTTCAGCTCCTTGGTCTCCAATTTGACGGCGAGATCGCTGAGGATCTCGTCGCTTCCACCGCCTACGACCATGACCCGGACGTCGCGGCTGATCTGTTCGATCCGCGCACCCTTGCCGGTCCTCGAATAGCCAGCGCCACCGAGAATCTGCTGGGCTTCACGGTTGACGCGCTCCAGAGCACGTCCCGCTCCCGTCTTCAGAGTCGCAACCATCCCGCCGATGTTGAGATCACCTTGTCCCGAGGGACTGGCACCTCCGCGGGCCTTCCTCTTGCGCTCATGCTCAATCATGTACACCAGGTTCTCCATGTACGCGTGGAGAGGCTCAATGTCTCGGGCAAAGCTGGCGAACTTGGCCGAGATGACCTGGTTCGCAATCAGAGGCTTGCCGAAGGTCTCTCGGCGGAGGGCGTGGGAATGCGCATCCTCGACACAGCACCTCGCCATGCGCAGCGAGGTGCAGGCCAACCACAGCCGCTCGTGGTTGAAGTTGGACATGATGATCTCGAAGCCGCGGTTCTCCTGGCCCAGCAGGTTTTCCACGGGGACCTCGACGTCGTCGAACTCGATGTATGTCGACCCGCTGGCGTGGACGCCGGAGTTGTCAATCTTGGTGCACGTCACGCCGGGGACCTTCAGGGGGATGATCAGGGCCGAGACGCCCTTGCTGCCGTCTCCGCCCGTCCTCACGGCCGCGGTGGTGTAATCGGCGAAGATGCCGTTGGTGATCCACTTCTTTGCGCCGTTGACGATGTACTTGTCTCCTCGTCGCTCGGCCGTGGTGGTGATGCCCGCGACATCGGAACCGGCTAAATAACAAACAAGAGTCAGCATTCAGCTCATATGGACGCCGGCCCGCCCGAGCAAGGAAAGAATTGATCACATACCATCAGGCTCCGTCACACCGAGACAAAATCTCGACTTCCCGGACAAAACATCGGGCAAAAACCGATCCTTCTGCGCCTTGGACCCGAAATTCACCAAAGGCGGCGCACCGATCGAATTCCCACAAGTCAAAGCCCAAATCACACCCAGATATCCGCACCGGGCAACCTCATCGATGACGATCAAATCGTGAAACCCATCCCACTCATCCGCCTTCACGTCACCAGGCAACCGTTGCCCAGTGGCCTTGATCTGCTCCACGGCGAGAGGATAGATCGAGACGGCCATGTACCCGAGCCGGGCATGCGTGAGGATCACAGACTGCGGCACGGAGCCGGCGCGTTCCCATTCTTCGCAGAAGGGCGTGATTTGGGTCTCGACGTATTCGCGCGCTTCGCGTTGGAGGCGTAGGTGGCTTTCGGTGTAGTAGGGGCTGATGGAGCGGGTGAGGTAGGGTGGGTCGGCGTAGGGTGCTGAGGAGATTGAGGCCATCTTTTGTGGTTGTGTTGTGTGTTTATGTTTATGTATATATGAATGGAGTGGGAGTGGGAGTGAGGTCGGAGGCGGAGGCGGAAGAAAGATTGCTGATGATGAAGTCAAATAAAGACAACTTCTAGACTCGTATATTTTGTAAAAATGCAATCGAGACCAGGAAAGGAAGGGATGATGATCAAGAGCCAACGTTCCTTATGGGGTATTGACGTGTTGGGTGTTGCCGTGTTCGTCCCCGCGAGTGAGCCGTGAATTTCGGTCGTGGTTCGGTGCAAGTGTCTTAGGAGGTAATGTGCCAGCTATGATCGCATGCACATCTCAAGTACAATCCACGGGGAAATAAATTTAAACGAACGGAAACAAACCCGCACATCTACTTGTTACGTGGCATATGATCATGTCCTCGTTCCATTTTTCTGGCCGCCCCAGACCGTCCTATCTGCCCTTTGCCTTCCCCAACTATTCAGTCTCAGTCTCAGTCGCCACAGCCACCGTCCCAATCCGCAGCCGAGGCCGAAATCCCCAGAAGTTAGACCCGGCTTGCTTGTGGGGGGTGATGACCGTGTACTCCATATTGTGCTCTCGAACCTTGGAACCGTGGTGGGCCGTGGTCTCGTGGATCCTCTCAGGGAAAATTGATATCCGAACGGTGAAGAGAGCGGGACCGGGGGGACCGGGGGACAGGGGACAGACTCGCAGTAGGCTGCATCGGGCCTCCCTAGCCTGGGGCGGGCCGTGTTGGGCGGGGGCGGGATCAAGTCACGTGATAAATCCCTTCACTTCACCTCGTACTCGTACTAACCGGCCTCGACGGCGGAGGAGCAAGTCGGTTTCACGTGCTTGCATGTGCTCGAGTATGTCTCTGGCTTTGTAGTATTTGTATTCTATTCTTGCATTTACAGAGTATACTATATTGGTCACATGACGCCGTTTTCCCGTAGACACATTGCTCTCTAGTATCTATTCCACCCAGCACAAGACCGCTCCGTCGTTGATAGCATCACCTTGCTTCACCGTTGTCATGAACTTGCCCTCCGCGTCAATGGTGATGTTGGTCTCCATCTTCATACTTTCAATCACCATGACGACATCACCAGCCTTGACCTGTTCGCCGCTCTGCTTCAGGACTGACAGGATCTTGCACGGCATCGGCGACTTGACGGTCTTGGATGACTTCGATGAGGAGCCAACGAGGCCGACTATATCTGCCCGCAAACTCTCCACATAATTCAACAGACTGTAGCATTTGTATTCCACCCAGGTGCCCAAGGCTGGGAAATGGCAGAGAACCGTCTGCGACGAGCCTGTGGAGTTGGCTCCGTTGATGCTTGCATCCGTAGCAATGTACGCGTGAATGTTGTACTGGTTGATCGAGACCCCGACGGCCGCCGTCCTCCAGGACTTTTCAATAAAATCGCCCGAATGGAGAATTCTCGAGTTTCCGAGTTGAACATCGTATTGCAGGAAGGCTTCAGGGGTGAGCTCCCGAAGTTTGCGGCTGATGGCATGATAGCGACGGGAGATTTCATAAGCCTCGGGGTTGTTATTCGCTGCCTTGGACTTTTGAGGGGCGTCAAGGTCTTGAATCGGAACCAAGGTCGTCTTAAACCTGGGATGGCTTGCTGTCTCGGAAGTGTTCCAGATGGATAGCTTGGGGATGTGGGCAGATGTCGGTTCGGAGGGAACAATGACGGTGGTGTTGATATTGACAGGGTCAAAGTATTGATTTCTGAAACCTTGCCGCACATGTTTGAAAGGTACAGGTCCGTCCACAGGAATCAGATCCCGCAAGACCACCCCTGGGATGACGGAGAGCATAGAGATCATATCCTGAGCGCCATCTGAGTGCGGGTTTTTGAGTAGACTGGTCAGGTGCGTCGGGATCATCGAGGTCGTGTAGGCAGGGTCGCGGAAGCTTTGGTGTAGTAAACAAGCCTGAAGGAACAGCTGGTTCGTCCTCACACCGGCACACACGGTGTTTGCTAAGACCTTGACCATTTTCGAGATGGCCGTATCTCTTGTCGGTGCCCATACCACGATTTTGGCGATCATGGAATCGAAATAAATTGATACTTGAGAGCCGGTCTCCACAGCAGTTTCAAAGCGAACATCTCTCGATCCAGTTTGGTGCTCTGCCTCTCTCCACAGGCGGATGGTGCCATGCTGAGGTCTAAAGTCATTCACAGGATCTTCGGCGCACAATCGGCACTCAATGGCGTGGCCGTATTGCGGAATCTGCTGGAGTGAGGGAAGGGCTGAGAATGCTCCGCCGGCAGCCGCATACAGCTGCAACGCAACAACATCCAGTCCCGTCACTTCTTCGGTGATGGGATGTTCGACCTGCAGTCGAGTGTTGACTTCGAGAAAATAAAAGCTGCCGTCTCTGACATCAACGACGAATTCGACAGTTCCAGCTCCCTCGTAGCCAATAAGCTCACCGATTTGAACGGCAACTGCGCACATCTTTTGTCGTTGTTCTGGCGTCAAAAATGGAGACGGTGTCTCCTCGATGATTTTCTGATGTCGGCGTTGGACGGAGCATTCTCTCTCCCATAGAGACAGAACTTTGCCATGGCTATCTCCGACGATCTGGACTTCGACGTGTTTGGCTGCCTCAATGTATTTCTCCAAGATGCAGTCACTCGATCCAAAAGAGCGCTTGGCTTCAGATTGTGCTCGAGCAAGCTCGCCGGCAAGCTGCGACCGCTCGCGAACGATTCGCATACCGCGACCTCCTCCTCCCGCCGAGGCTTTAAGCATCACCGGGAAGCCGACTTTTTCTGCGGCAACTTCTAGCTCCGTGGTGTCCTGGCTCGAGCCCGTAAAGCCGGGGATCAGCGGGACACTTGGTGCATGTTTCTTCAGGTAGTCTTTCGAGTTTCGTTTGTCGCCCAAGGTTGACATTGCTTGAGCACTGGGCCCAATGAAGATCATTCCAGCCTGACGGACGCCATCGGCGAAAGCCTCGTTTTCGCTAAGATAGCCATAGCCAGGATGGATAGCGTCGACGTTCCTCGACCGGGCAACTTCGACCAGGAGCTTGATGTTCAAGAAAGGATTCCCAGCGGATTGGTTGATACTCCCAAGACTCACGGCCTCATCTGCGAGCCTCACATGGCGAGAGGTCTTGTCCTCTTCTGCGTAGATGGCGATCGAGGTTAGATCGAGTTTTCGACACGTCTCGATGATGCGGCAAGCGATTTCGCCTCTGTTTGCAATGAGCACCCTTTGAATCGGTTTCCGGCCATCTTCGAGGATGGGCAGTTGCGCGACAAACAGAGGAGGCCGTGCTGGTGTTGCAGAGGTCTGTTCTGGCTTAAGTGGCCGTCTTTGAGATTGTGTCATTTTCGCGATTGATTCTATGATGGAAGCATCAAACAACCATCAACCTACCTGCGCCTGAGAAAAGGCATGTATTATGACTTCTCCGCAAATTGGTAACCGGAGTGCATCTCATTCAAGCATTTGGCCGTGCTGGTACGGAACCAGCACCGGGTGCCACACTGGAGTCTCTCTTGGGCCGAGGAACGCGGAATGCGTGACGGGCGCCGTGCAGGGCGGGCCGGGTTTCCCAAGGGGCTCCCTAGGCTATCTCGTCACTGTAGGGCTCGGCAAAGAGATTCAGACCGTGTCACCGAGTGCTTGCTAGTAGTAGATCAGCACGTCACGGAGAGGCTCAGAGATATTCTCGACGGGCTACTCTTTTCCTTCGAGCCGTGGTTGTGCCAAACATCCTACCTTACTGAAACAGCTGCAGGCGTCGTTCGAGGCACAGGCATTCTGCACGACCCCACTGTCCATTTGGGCCCAGAACAAGGGATCGAAGGATAGTACGAGTAAGTGAGGGCATTGAGACGAGAGTCCTGCCCGTTGTCAGCAGAGGATTATGAACATAATAATAGCAGAGGTGTGTTGACGAGGCGTTCAATAACCATCCAGGCGATGGGCTGTGGCTCTGATGGCCGGCGATGCTAGGCTGCAAGGGCACACCGAACAGAAACTGAGCACACGCCGGGCTTGATGAACAGCGTTGCACACAGCAAGTCAGCATCGATCGATCCACGATCTCGGCCGGGATGAACTGCAGATGGTGTTGGTGAGGAAGCCATCCATGGTGGTTGCCTGCGCCTGCGTCTCGTGCGACTTCAGTACGCCGTGCGATGCAGCTACGGTGAAGCGAGCGAGTCGGGTCGAGTAGACCAGTTGACGAGTCAGTCACCTGCCACCGCCAGCTCCGACACAGGTGACAACAGCTGCACTGCTGAGTCGATGCGACTGCACCCATCTGCAGTTGTACTCTGTACTCTAGGCTATGACCTGCCCCTGCGCCCCTGCTGGGCTGAGGCCTCCCTAGCCCGCAGGCCCAAGTGTGAGGTCATGCCATCAATTAATTATTGCCGTGGCCCATGTCAAGCAACCTTGGAAGCCATCCAACTGGCCTCACTGCAACCACTGACCAGCCTCAGGCAAACAACAGCCCTGCTCCCCTCCCACCTCGCTGCCCCCCAATACACAAAAATCCCAACTGCAACTGTCATTGTCCAAAACTGTGTCCGTGGCATGTGATACATCTCAATGTCCCTCCCGCTCCTCTATTTTCCTCTACAACTGAACTTCTGATTCCTGAATCCACACAATGCTCTTCGGCACTGATGCCTAGCGTATATCTGATCCGCCAGTCTGACAACTCTTTCTCTCCGGTCCAAACCACGGATCCCACGTTTATTCGATGTACCAGCCCTTTGCCTGCGTCGCCCGATCCTAGTCCTCTCTCACCTACGTACCTTTCACACACGACTGCTTAATCTATCGCCTCTTTCGCCCGTGGTAGGATGCATTCATCTCGGCCCATCTGTCGACTTTGAAGCCTGTATTGTCCCTCCCATTTTTCTGAGGTCCGAGCCGTTTCGCCATGGAGAAGTTCTCCCAGTTTCGAGACAAAGGTACCTTGCCTTCTGCTGCTTCAGCATTATCAATTCAAGACTGTGTTCATTCACTAAACTTCGACTCGCCAGGCTCCGGGATCGCTCCGTTTCTACCTATTCCACCCGAGTCCGCGGGCTTTCATCTGCCATTCCACGCCTTCCTGTTCATCTGCCGGGTACCGCTCGTCCTGGTCTTCGCCTTGTCATATTTTCTCATCCTTCAATGGATGCCTATTGGGGTGCTGGGGAGAAAAGCTTCGTTGTGGTGCATATTGGGGATTCCCGGAATATGGTGGATTGATTTGCAAATCGATGGCGTGAAGAAAGGGTATGCGAGAAGAGACGAGACCCGACTACCTAGGTGGACATGCACTGATGTTGACGTTTCCAGATCTTTAGCAAAGAACAGCGCCCGAATCCCTCAAGATGGCTCTGTCATCGCATCTTCCAGCGGCTCACCCATCGACGCTCTCTACCTGGCCGCCATCTTCGATCCGGTGTTTGCCGCCTCATATCCCTACACGAGGCAGGTCCAGCCAATCTCACTCTTTACTGCGGTCTGCCGGGCATTTTCGCACCCGAAACTTCAGCCGCCCGCGAAGGCAAAGATGGTGGACATTGAAACAATGATGAAGCAAAGTCCGAACCGCATTCTCGTGGTCTTCCCGGAGTGCACCACCTCAAACGGAAGAGGAATTTTACCCATGAGCCCCAGCCTATTGACCGCTGGGCCTCGCACAAAGGTCTTTCCGGTCAGCCTGAGATACACCCCGGCAGATATCACCACGCCAGTCCCACATGCCTACTTGACCTTCCTCTGGAACCTCTGCAGCAAGCCGTCGCACTGCATTCGCATTCGCATTGCCGAGGCCGTGTATAATACTTCCAAAAGACCGGTGGACCTACCTGCAGCAAAGACATCGTCATACACCACCAACTATTTCGACACCTTGGCTTCAGATAGCACTGGAAGCGACGCCGACACGCTGGTGGGTAGCGACGATCCCGAAGGCCCAGCAACGAAGGAAGAACGAGCGTTTTTGGACAGGATTGCCGAGGCGCTCGCCAGATTAGGGCGGGTCAAGCGAGTTGGGCTGGGAGTGAAAGAAAAGATTGAATTCATAGATATGTGGGCGACGTCGCGGAGAAGAAGGTGACTGGCCAAGGAATGAGATGGGGGTGACATGCAGGCCTCGAGGCTGAACGCGGGATCCAAGTTCCAACGGCCTCAATCTGCAAAAATCATTGGCGTTATTTCTTGAGCAATTCCACCGTTCTGGACACAATCGAAGCGGCCTCCTCAATTACAAGTCCAATTGCGGTAAATTTGACTGGTGCATGAGCCGTCACTGGCACTCTATGGACAAAAGGCACGCAACGCGCCAATGTTTGCAATTTACCAACACCAGGTCTGTGCGTCCCTTCACACTGCATCCTCTATATTGGACACGCGTCGGCTCTCACGCGAGGTATATTCTACTGGTGATCGAACCCTGCTTCCGGCATATCATGACTGTGGAATTGACGAAATCCCTCCTGTCGCATTATCCTCTCTCGCGTTAATATATACCGAAACCACGAAGCCTTACCACCAACATGAGGCCGACAATATCCACAGCGATGAGGCCCTCGTCGTCGAATCCGATTATGTCGCTCTTTGTGCTCGCCCTCGCGTTCATGCCACAGTTGACCTCGGCGCAATCAGTATTCAGCTACTTCAAGCAAAGCTCCTGTAATGCCGGCACATCTTTCGTCCAGGATTCGGACACCAACCCGTTGAGCCTGGACACATCGTGTCATCACTTCTGGAATGAGACCGTGGCAGTGTATATGATTCGCGAGGATGAGGGATGTGCCAGTGAGTTGAATCTCCCTCTCAGTTTCCTTTCTCGTGGTTGTCTCGACAGCTGTGTCTATTGCAACTTGGCTTCGACTTTTCAGAGTGCATTTGAAGATGGATGAGCATCCTGGGGGGATCCAAGGAAGAACTCTTGCATGACAATGGTGTCATCCTGGATTCCCTAGGGGAAGACCATCTTTAATTCAAGACGCATTCACTCTCCCTCCAATATTCCTAAACGCTCACTAATTCGAACATAGTCCGAGCATACCTCTCGGACGACTGCGACCCAGCCAGCGTTGCAGGACTCCTGATCACGGTCGGCACGTGCTTCTACGTCGACGACAGGGTGAAACTGGGCTCATGGCGCGCCGACTGCCCGGGCGTCGACTACTCGAAGACCGACGGCCTTGACACAGGCAGCTCATTCCAATCCGCGTCGGGCGACCAAGCGGAAGCCAACATCGAGGAGCTGCTGGCCTCGGCCACAGGCGTCGTCACCGTCACGCCTACCTCCCTGACCGCCAGCAGGAGCCGGACCGGCACCGCCACCGGCACGCAGACGCCCACCGTCGTCGCCACCACCGTGGTCGTCGCGCCCACCCCGGCCAACGCCGCCACCGGGTCGCAGAGCGGGAGTGGAAGCGGGAGTGGAAGCGGGAGCGGGAGCGCCGCGTCGGCGACCTCGACACCCGGCAACGCCGCGAGTGCTGTCTCTACGGAGGGTGCTGCTGCGTACTGGATGGCTTCGTTAGCCGCGCTGGTCGCGTTGGCTGTGGCGTATTAGAGAGTCAGGACCAGACTGGATATCACTGTCACTTCACCTCACTTCACATCACCGAATCCTCTCGTCTCTGCCTGTATATACACTCTGGTACAAGAGGGGGAGGGGGAGGCACCCATGTAGGCTAGCAAGGGATGCGCAGACCTGCGGAGCAGCGCGAAGCCCACCTGCATGTTTGGTACCTTATGTGTACATGTGTTTTTCGAGCCGTGGCGGCTTCTCTCTCTCTGTTTGTGTGTACATAATGTGTGTTAGGTAGTAATTGGGTCGTCCTCATCTTCATCTTCATCATCGAGAGAGATCTTGTCTTTTGGAGTTTACAATATATGTAACATGTCCTATGATTGATTGATTGATTGATTGAATTACTACCTACTAGGTACCTAGTTTTAGTTTTGTCATGTCTGGGCACATTAAGGCTGGATGGATGGATAGACAATAGTTGGTTGTACCAAGTACCAAGTACTAGTAGAGTGTGGTATAGTAGGCAGAGCATTGCACAGCACCAGATCTGCCACTAGAGATCACGACCAGGGTGCAGAGTGTAGAGAGAAAATCATACACTTCTGCTTCCGCCGTCGGTCGCCTTGCATTGTGACCATTGTGATGTTGAGGGTCCCAAAAAGAAACCCAGGTGAAGTTGGCGGGCATGCAGTTGAGACTGAGACTGTGAGAGGGAAGATGAGAGTGGGTTGAATGACTTTGATTGATCAATTGACATCATGTTCATATCATACTCATATCATAATCATCTCCCGGAACGCTTCCACTTAACGCGCCGGCGATGATGAGTCTTCCCCGGCTCTGGTTCTGGCTCTGGCTCCCACTCCGATCGCAATGAGGCCGGGTCTGTTGAGTGACGGAGTCTCTATCTCCGTCGCCCACCACTACGCTCATTCTCCAGCAAGCCGCGTTCGAGGTCGTCTTCGTATTTGTATGTGATTCGACGTGAGCCACCAGCACCACCACCGCCGGAGCCAGCGCCAGGGCCGGATGAGGATGCTTTCTTCGCCTTCTCTCTCCGCTGCTGTTCCTTGAGCATTCGTTCGCGATTTCGCGCTTCGCGCTCGAGTGTATGTGGATCCTTTTCTGCTTCGGTTGTTGTTGTCGTCGTCGTCGGGTAAGACGCCGTGGGTGCAGGCGTGCCTGCTGCGCTGGAGCGATGTGAGTGGGATTGGGAACGGCCGTTGAGGTGTCCGCGGTTCGACGGAATAGAAGTGGTCGCGGGGATGATGTCGTCCGTGTCGCGGTGGTGGTCTTTCTTGTGTCGTCGTGAGCGGTGGCGGGAGTCGTGGTCGTCGTCCTCCTGGCCCTCTTGCTCGTAGTCGTAGTCATGGTGCTTGTCATCTTCGCGGTGCCGATCATGGCGAGAACGTTTGCGATCTTGGTCCCGATCACGATGGCGATCTTCTCGATCTCCTCGTTCTCGGTCTCGATCTCGGTCTCTGTCTCTGTCTCTGTCTCTGTCTCTGTCTCTGTCTCTGTCTCTGTCTCTGTCTCTGCCGCTTTCTCGGTCTCGATCCTTTTCGCGATCTCTGTCCCTCTCACGTTCTCGGGTCCTGTCTCGATCCAGCTCGTCGTACCTCGACGACTTGCTGCTTCGATGTTTACTTCGGCTTTCGCCCTCATAACCATCTCTATTCGACCGGGCAGAGTCGTCATAGTCGTCCATTTCGTGGTCTCCATTGGCATTTTCTTCGCGATATCGTCGCGAACGTGACGAATGCCGCTTGGAGGTCGATGACTTATCCTTCTCTCCACGACTTCGCCGGGAAGATTTCCGGTCTCCCGAGTCTGATTGAGGATGAGAAGCTTCTCGATCAATTCGGTCGTAGTTATCGTACGCATCACGTTTCGATGATCTTCGATGCCGTGTGTCCTTCTCTCGGTAATCCGACTCCTCTTGATCCTCGGTGTCGGGCCTTGAAGTACCATACTTGTCCTGTCGGGATGGTCGTCTTGACTGGTCCCGGTCTTTGTTATCGTAATCAGGAGTCCTGCTCCGGGGTCTCTCGACGTCCCGAGACGCGGATCTCTGTGGAGCGCTGCTCATGGACGCTCGACCCATAATCTGGAACCCGGTTGCCGGGCGGGAGGTCGGACGAGCTGGAGCAGCTGGCTCACGCATGGCTTTGGGGCCGGTCGGCGCTCCCACGACACCAATGCCCTTGATCTCGGGCGTCGACGGCGTGGACATTGGTGAGAAAGACCTTACTGGCGCAGGACCATGGCCGTTCTGTACGAACATCGATCCTCGGCCCCGTGTCGAAAATCTACCAGGTCCTCGAGAACGAAAGCCATGATCGCCATACTGAGCCGATGGACCCAATGGTGCAGATGGTGGTGGCATAGGTCCATGAAGGTCTTCACTGTACGCTGCTGGTATCGGTTTGCCTCTTTCGCCGTTCATCTCGACGTCGTCCTCTGTCGAGATGGCGAGGACAGGTTCAGCTTCCGCTTCACCATTCTTCTGCGCTAGCTCTGCTTCCTCAGATCCTCCATCTTCTCCAGTGACAGGTGGTTCCCCGGTTGTGTTTCCCGCCGCGGTTGAGGACGCCTCTCCACGACCTTCATGGCCGTCTTCATCATCATGGGGTGGCATCTTGCCATCTTCCATACTTCCGTTGGCACCGTTAGTGCCGTTGTCATGCCCTGGGTCGGCGCCAGGTTCCCCAGAACGGTCTTCCGCCATTGGAAACTGAACGTTCTGGGCATCGGACTGCTTGTGATCAGGGCCGTTGTGATAGCCTTGTTGCTGGTATTGCGCATATTGATTGTAATTACCACGGCCTCTGCCAAAGCCACCACGGCCACGACCGCGACCTCGACCATAGCCGCGGCCATAGTAGCCATTTTGGAAGTCACCAGAGGGGTATGGCTGCTGAAAGTTTCCAGACGGGCCGGTATTGAAACCAAAGTTGGGACCAAAGTCACTGCCCATGCCATTCGGGAATGCATTTGCATTATTATTCTGCCACATATTGTTGTTTTGGCCGTTCCAGCCAGCATACATCCCCTGGTTGGGATTGAAGTTCATGCCCATGTTCATGCCATTCATACCATTCATGCCTCCGTTTGGACCGCCAAATCCGCCAAACATGCCTGCTGACATTGGATTCATTCCCATAGGCATTCCTGCAGCGTGTCAGTGTATAACCCCGAAACAGACATCGATCACGCGACTTACCCATCATAGGATTGAAAGCACCCATGCCATTGGATGCCATCATTTGCATCATTTGGTTGTAGTCCATATTGTTGAATCCATTCATCATGTTGGAGAAATCCGCCCCGTTCATCCCTTCAGGGCCATTCGTCGATATCGATGACTGCTGTGTTTGGGCTTTGTGGTCAAAGGAGTTCGAGGTCTGCCCCTGAGAACCCTCCTCCGGCATGTTCATTCCATGTGAGGGGAAATGCTGGTCGTCGTCGTCAAGCTCGACTTGAATATCGATGTCGTCGTCGTCATCCGTCTCCTCCGAATCCTGGTCAGGTTCCTGCGACAATGGTCAGCCATCTTCTGCTACTCGGTTGAGGACCGGCCTGACTCACCTCAATAGAGGGCAGCGCCTCATCGGCAGGCATTTCTTCATCTTCTCCCGCATCGACTGCCTGCGGCTGATTCGATGTCCCGTCCTCCTGTCCGTCTCCATTCAGACTTGCTTGCGCCAGTACTGCTTCAACAGTCGCCTCTTCTGGGGGGTCCGCTTTGGCACGATCATCTGAGCGTGCTTTTTCTGCGGTTTTAAGGTAGGCTTTGATGGTATTACGCATCGCCTTGTTGGGCTTGCATACGTCGCTTGTGAACGGTTTGTGTTCGCAAATGGGACAACTGACGTCGAGGGAGTGGGTAAAGCCTGAGTGGTGTGAGTGAGCTGGGAAAGAAATGGTGAGTGACTTCACTAACATGGTTCGCATATGCACGTGTCGCAGCAGGTGGTCTTGTGGGCGGTGAGGTTGAATTCGTGACATTGCGCGCATCTCAACTTGTCAGGGACTTTTTCCATATCCAGTGAACTGCGCAACGTCAGCCAAATGGGTTCCGAATTTCACGGTGTTGCATCCATACCTGACAATCTCTGCCAACGATGCATCAAGCGTCGGAGCCGCCATGGCGACAAACCAGAATTGTCGTGAAGCGCGTGTGGTGTCTTGTACCGTTCACCGGTCGAAGCAATCAAGGATGGACTGAGAGTATCGAACGCACGCCATTAGATTCCAGGCACAGAAGGCATGTCCGGAATGTGCTGCGCTGGCTCTGCCGATGGAATAGGTAATAGATAGGTATCAGGATTTGTGATTCATATTACAGAGAGCGAGCTGGCCATGACGAGATCTGAAGACCGGAAACAATACGAGATGCAAAACGCAGCCTGCGCCAACAGAAGTTTACCAGGAGTCACGATATGCGACGATACGGGGAGGAACTTAGCGGCACTGGAGCACTTGGAGCAGCCTAACGTGCCTGGGCCTGGAGGCTGATGGCACTTCAGCCCTGCAGCCTGCAGCCTCTGAGCCTGCGCCTTCCACGAAAATAGTGAAAACCTTGGGACGCCAATAGGCTGCCACCAGTGGCGGGCATTTTGGTGCACGGCTGGCAACTTGACTGGTCAGGCAGGTAGGCCGAGGGATTGCCGCTTTAGTCTTCAAACAGACTAGCTTCATGGCAGACCCAATGTCACTCCTCAAAGGTCCTGAAGTCACAAAGTCAGCGAAATCCTCATTCGAGATACATATGTAGGGCCTCCAGAGGGGCCTCTTTGGATGCTCCTCGAGAGTGCTCTGGTCCAGGAGGAAGACTTTTTCACATTTTCCCTTCACCTTTCATTCCCTATCTTGCCCAGGCGCTCGTCCGGGACGTGTTGCTCGTCATCTGCGGTACCAACGGCCATCGATCCCTTGAAAAGGCAGACGTACCGCCATGATTTTAGGACCGATTAATGGAATCGACTGTTTGGCGTTTGTCATTTTTCTCATTCCCCAGCTGCTGGTTCAGGCCAACTTGTTTGTTCTCTCACTTGTCATACTCCGAGTTGTCCCCTTTTTAGGTATGAAGAGACGATCCACCCTCGGTCGAACTGGCATACTGATCTCGCTCGATAGTGCTCAAACTTCCGTACCATCTCATTAAAGAACGATACTATACACCATACAAACGGCGATCACCCTTTGTTCAACGCGCCAGTCTCTTCCAGGACGTCGTCATCCGCTGCGTTCGATACGCCTTTGCTAACATCCCTGCAAGTGTGGGCAGGGTGTTCTTCTCGAAACCGGTCGCATATCCCTTCTTTCGTTTCCGGTTGTTACGACATGGATATTTGCATTGCCCAATGTTCTATCAGGAGATCATTCGCTATGGCACCCGGGGATTGTGGATCGTAGATGATCCGACGACTGTTCCAGACATCATTATATATTATTCCCATGGTAAGTCTGCGCGGGTTTATGCTGCTCCGAGGGCTGAGGGCTCTTCGCTGATGTGTCCTTATCAGGAGGAGGCTTTTCCATGGGATCCAGCTACTTTTATATCGAGTTTCTGATGGCATGGATTACCCGACTGAAGGACAGTGGCTTCAGCAATCCTGCGGCCTTTGCCTTGGACTATACCCTGGTTCCAGATGGGCAGTGGCCGACGCAATTCAATGAGACGCGTGCTGGGTACACCTTCTTGAGGGAAACATTCGGGGATGGATCAGCGGCGAATATCTGTGTCAGCGGAGATTCGGCGGGGGCAACTTTGATCTTGAGCATGCTCCTTCAGCCCGGACACCTCGAACAAGACACTCACTCTCAGTCATTGCATCGGCCCGGCCTGGCCATCCTGCTCTCGCCTTGGACCCACTTGGTATCGGAGTTGAACCAGGACACCGCCAGTGATTATTTGGACAGGAACAGCTTGCACTTGTATGCAACGCAATATGCCGGCGAGGCGGCGCAGACTGACCCCGTCATCTCGCCAGGGTTGAACACTGGACGGTGGAAACAGGCGTCCCCTGTGAATGGCTATCGCGTGGTATACGGGGCGGAAGAGGTGTTTGGTCCGGGGATTCAGGACATGGTCCATCATATGAAAACCAATGGCGCGGTGGTCAAGACGCATCGGCAGGAGGCAGGCATCCACGCCTGGCCGGTGGTAAACTTGTTTCTGGGAAGAACGCGGGAGGAGCGGCTGCAGGGCTTGGATATCATGACCGACTTTGTCGTGTCATCACGTCTCGCTTCCAAGGTCTCGCGTGGGAGATAGAGTCCATCATAATCATCAATGCCATCAGATTAGATCAAGTTTTCAAAAGGTCTTTCATCGACGGCCTGGGAGATCGCAGGGCGCCGACCACTGAAGCACGAGTTTCGTGACAGGGTTGATGCGGTGCGTTGTGTCTCTCCAAAACAACATCTCCAGCTTGCTCTGTCATCACTTGGCAGGGATCAGCGTGTGTTTGGATAAGGTATAGATGAGAAGAAGTCACGCCTGCTGCAGGGTCAACTGGTGGTTCTCAAATTGAGGGATGGCAGGCATCGATGGCCTGGTGCATGTCTCGTGGGGTGACGCGTGGCATTGATGGTCACGGCGAACAGAGACAAAGAATCAATCATAACCATCTCGGGGAGACGACCAGGTGGTCGGTTCATGAGTGCAGGATCCAGGTCCGAGGTCGAGAAGGCAAAAGAGCGACGACCAAGAGGCAAGGCTGAAGCAGAGCGTGAGGTTGCAGGCGTGAAAGAGAAGATCCGGAGGCTCGGAGCGGGTGGGGTGCCTCGTCGAGATTGACAACGGCAGCGACAAATCAAATGATCCAAAGGGTGCGATCACTGACCAGGCGGCAGTGCCCAGCTCCAAGCTTGATTGAGGAGTCAGGACTCCGTATTGTGCGATTTTATTACTCTTATTCTTAATGGAAGTTAGCGTGGCGAACGGGTGCTGATCGGGTTCGCGGCCGCTACTGACTCTGAGTGCAAATATTAGGGCCTGGGGACTGGTCATTGGGCCCTGGGCCCCGGCGGTTCATTAGACCCATTTGACTATTTGACCCTCTGGCCCTCGGGGCTCTGGCTGTCTCTGCCAGTGCCATCTGCCAGACTGCCACCTGGGAGTCGGGAATGATGGCAGGTGCCAGATTCCAGAGGGCCAGCCGCCGTGGTCGCTGCGCGCGGCGAAAGGTTATAAGGGCCCCTCGCACCCGTCGTTTTGGTTTTTCACGCGCCCGCTTCCCGCCTCCCGCCTCCGCCGACCTTCGCCGCCTCGCCTCGTCGCGTCCAGCCAGCTGGCAGCAGCTGCACTCAATCTGCAGTGGCTCGCTGACCAGTGCAGCCAGTCAGTCAGTCAGTGACCGTGACATTATTCGCATTCCCCTCAGCTTCTGCTGCTCGGAACGACGGAACTACCTTTTCCCGCGTAGTTATCCCCTTGCGATTCACTGTCGCGCCCATCATTTATCTGGCTGCCTGCACGCTGTCTACGCGTGCGTGCCTCGCTGCCAACGGCGACAGTCCCTTCACTCCTACCGCACCCAGACCCTCGACCATGAGGGCCGGTGCGAGGACGTGACAAAGGGCAGACCATCTCCCCAGCCGCATCTCGTTCCTCATCATGTCTGCACATCTCACCGTGGCATCTCCACTACTACCAGCACCACTCGCACCACTCCTGCGCGCCGCGATCACAACCACGATCACAGCCTCCGTCCCAGCAGCCAGTCACTCTCGCGCATCGCATCGAGCCTAACTTGTCCGGCACCTGCATTCTCCATTCGCTGATGCAATGATAATGAATGAAGAACGCGACACCGCCGAGTCGTCCTATCGCCCTTCCAGTCCAGATTTGTCCGGCCTGTCTCATGCCAACACAAACACAAACACAAACACAGACACCGACACCCACGCCATCGCCAACGCCAACGTCAATGCCCCGCTGCCCCGTCTGAACCGGGTGCCCAGCTACCACGTTCCGGATCCAAATCCAACTCTGCCTCAGGGATATTCATTCAGTCCTCGAGGCAGCTACGACGCCTCTCCCTTTTTCTCTCCCTCCAGCGCCACAACCCCCTCGATCTCGACCTCGACCTCGTACTTTTCCTCTCGGCCCCAGATCCAGCACCCTTCACCTCAGCAGCTCTCCTATTCGCCCAAGACCTTCCGCACGCCGAGCCTGCCAGCCCACACTCAGACAACCCAGTTTCGACCGCCGCCAGCTCAGCCGTCATACCCCCATCCTGACTCCTCCCAGTACACACAGCTCTCACATCGACAGCCTGCTTTCAATCAGCCACTTCTCCCGCAGGATCACTATCAACAACCCGGCCTCGCCCATTTGCACGGAGACATGCCTCCTCGAACTCGCCAGGCAAGAGCTGCCGAGGAATTTGTTCCAGACTACAACTCCAACGGCCCGTCGTTCGGAGCCATGCCGGTCAAGGCCGAACCTCCACAAACCGTTCCTCAACCCATCATGCCCATTGCCACCGCCGACCCGGGCCACGGCATAGATGTTAGGACCAAGTTCCCCGTCGCCCGCATCAAACGTATCATGCAAGCCGATGAGGATGTCGGCAAAGTGGCTCAAGCCACCCCGACCGCAGTGTGTAAGTCACTTTACTCTCGCTACCTCCTCACATTTTCCTAAGCTGACGCCGTCTAGCCAAGGCACTGGAGCTTTTCATGATAACGCTCGTGTCTAAGGGCGCTGCTGAGGCCCGGGCGAACAGCTCGAAGCGAGTAACAGCACAGCACCTCAAGGCTGCTCTAATGAAAGATGGCCAGTTTGACTTCTTGACAGAAATCTGCGAGAATGTCCCCGACGAAGGGTCTAAGAAAGGCCGGGCCAAGTCGGAAGCGAAGAGTGAAGACAGTGAGGAGGATATTGCTCCCAAGAAGAAGGCCAAGGGAGGCCGAAAGCGGAAAGCCGGGAGCGACGACGAAACCGACTGATCATGAACGTCAACTTGCATTTTCTCTCGTATCATCTGTGTATGAAGTATTAACCCTTAGCCGACGCGCGGCTTGTGCAGCGGGGATGGACCTGGCCGCTACCCTGGACTGGAAGATGCTTCCTGTATCTCTCTTCCCCACACAACAAAGCTCACGACACTGTTGCATCCCCTCGATCTCCCCATCATCCTCCCTGGCTTGGCGGCATCCGGCACATCTGGAAGTTCACGCGGTATGCTGTCTGGCAGAGGACGACGGCGTGTTGTCCCGCCACGGCCACGGAGCCTGGTTGATGATGGCCAGGGCAATGACGAGTCCAAAGAAACTGGTGAAGCCCAACGCAATCCATCCCACCACCTCAGAATATGCCACCACAACCAGACACAGAAGGATAAAAGCACTGATGATCAAGCCACCAAGAAGGCCGCTTGAGCAGACGGCATACATTTGAACACTCCATTGGCTGGTCTTGCCATTGAGCCCATCCCAATCAGCCATCCAGTGACCTTTGAAGAATGTCAAGAAGGTCGACCCGAGCGAGGCGAAGCCAAGAGCGAGGAGGAACAGGAGCCAACTGATAGCAAGAAACTCCTGGATCTGCATCGTGTTGAAGAAGGGATTGTGAGAAGGGGCGATATTGTCGTTGTTGGACAGAACATAGGAGAATGTGATGCTTGCTCCTAGGGTGGCAATCCCGATACTGCTTGTGAACACCCCGTTGAAGAATGTTGAGACCGATGAGCCAGAATGTTTCGACATGGGCTGTATTCGACCGAGCGAGTGGCCATGCTCCGAGAACAAACCCGTCGGGGCTCTGTTGAGATGCGCATTGTGGGCGGGTGGAGCTGCCATCGACTCCGAATGGCCGTCGCCAGGATAGCCATCTTCCTCAAGAACCTTTTTATCACTGCGTGCTCCTGGTGTTGTCGAGGCTGTCAGGTGGGCCTGATCCATGCTTTTATCTGCCGAACGCGCCATCTCTCTCTCAGCCTGGGGGAAAGGGCGCAGGTCGGTCTCTGTGTTGTTGGTATGGCTTTGTTTCTACGGCCAGTCAAGCCACTGCCTCCAGACGCGTGACAGCAGTAGCTCACGGAGATGGAGAACCGTAGAAGAATGGGAGAAAAGGGCGGAGCGTTGGCCGATACTTCAATTATAGCTGGACTGGTTGACAACGTGAAGCGGCATCCCAGTCGCATGTATGTCGCGCAACCACATTCATTCTGGCAAGGAAACTGCGTGTTGATCAGAGCAGAGTGGCAGGTAGTAGCAGCATGCAGGCGCTCAAGTGACCGTGAGGAAATCGCATTGTTGTGACCGGTGATGGCTTCTGGCCACGAGAGAACTGTCACAGCATTGACGCTGAGGTTGCTGGAGGACAAGATACATTCTTACTGTACCACTCACCACTACGGATACTACTAGTAGCAAGCAGATTCCCCCTCGCATCTATTTCAACTTGCGCCGTAGCACAGCATTCAGACATCCCTAAACTCCCCTTTCATTGTTTGCAACATGAGTCACCGGACATGGATCTCGTGAGTCTTATTCTGCCGCTGTGCAAGGTCGAGTCAAAACGCGTCTGACTTGCATGCAGCTCACGCGCCTGATCGCAGGCACCAGTTCATCCCCCACCAAACAAAGAGCCAACACACCGGCCGAACGTCTGTCCTCCTGCAAGAGCATCTGCAACGCGTTGACCGTGAGTCTCGCGACCTCTTCCTGCGTCCTGTCCGTCGATGGTGCCCAGCCTGACTCGACCCTTCTAGCAAACCTGGCGCAATGGAGGTGTCGAACGCGAGGACGAGGCTGCCTTGAACTACACCACAAAGCTCCTTCGACGTCTTGAAACCATACTCCACGACGAGTCCCGTCGAGCCGCGCCCCATTCCTGCCTACGATATGTCGCCTCGAGTCAGACCTACATCATAATCACGAAGCTGTCGGTGTCGTCCCGCGACGTTGAGATCATCAAGGCGTCGGCGCAGCTCTTCCACATCCTCATCAACGGCGAGGCGGAAGGACTGTTGGACAGCAAGCTGTTCACGAGGTCTTTGCTGGATCTGGTCTGCTATGCTACAATAGGAGGAAAAGTCATTGTCGAGGAACGCTTGCAAACCGATTTGGTGGAGCTGTTGTTCGAGATTGCGACAAAGATCAGATTGGACCCGGGCATTCTTCCAGCGTGGTTCTATCCAGATCGAGAACCAACGCGAGGGCAAAGTCCCGCTGACGAAACTAGAAGGAGTCAGTTCCCGTTGTTCCACGTTCTGGTGCAATATGTTCATCACGATGGGCCGGTGGGCGATTTTGCCCGCACCGCGCTGTTGTATTTGACCGAAACCGCCTCCAGATTCAAACCCTTGGAGACCTGGATGATTGAAAGCGATTTGGCGCCTCAGATGGCTAGCGGCCTGGGGGCTTTATACAGCAGATTGAGCAGAGAGTCCGCTCCCCTCAGCGTACAGGTGTTGGCTCTTCCAATCGTCAATCTATCCGACCGGACAACCACCCTCGATTCTCTCGGGGATTCGCCTCCAGATACGCAGCAAGCGACGAAAGCATTCTTCTCCTATCTAGCCTTCTGGCAGGACACACTGAACCACTGTAAATCGGCCGAGGTCAGTGACACTTTGCTGGACCACTTTCAAGTGCTCTTTGTGCAGCAGCTTCTCTATCCGTCACTGCTGGAATCATCAGATGTTGAAGGCGGGTCGACTGCCGCGGTCATAGGGCATCTCTCCCTAATTCTGCTAGCTATTGACCACCTCGAGCTTGTCGATCGCATCCTGCGCTACCTTTTGGCGTCGCCCAACACGCCTCAAGAGCCCAAGGAAAAAACTCACCGACGGCAGCGGATGTCGATCAGCAGGAGGATATCAATAGATCAGCTGAAAGCCTTGGTCGACTTTGCTGACAGTCCATCCCCGGATCTCTTCAATCTTCTCGATTTGATGGTCATGAGTCTGAAGTCTCGACATTCCGAGACCGTGGACGCATGTCTCAAGTTGCTCTCCGTCATCGTTGATCGTCACCATTTGCACGTCCTCACCAATCTGTTCAGGCTTGAGCCGAGTCTAGGAGTCCAAGGCCGGATCGGAGTACACCAGCTGAATACATGCTTGCTCAAGTTCTTCGACCTTGCCGATGGGATCGCCAGAAATGCCGATATGGATAATTCATATCAAACTGCGCTGCTGGACGGTCAATCTTTGCTGGAACAGCATAGTTGTTTCACAACAAACGTCGGAGAACACCTTGAAACCCGAGGTATGTCGATTGCCCGGGAATGTAAACTCTTTGAAGCGCTTGTGTCGCTGCTGCGGGATTTCTTTGCCAATGACACGGTCACGAATCTGTATCTTACCGAAGCCCTGATTGCGTTGGCTGCATGCGAACACATGGATCTGCACGGGTGGCTGCTTCCCTCGAGCCAGCAGAATCATACGGAGGATAATTCAGCCTACAACATCACATTCATCTTAGGAGAACTCGTTGAACAAGTCCGTCAATGGCGGTCACAGTTTCCGGAATGGGACGATTTGATTACCCAGAGGAGGGTAGAGCTCTCAGAAGACCAGTCACAGCCACGCCAGTTTCCTGAAAGAACCTCCTCGAGGCTGCCGGCTGAGGCCAGCGCAAGTCTAAGGAGCGGCTCGCCTTCCGGCAAACCCCCAATGTCAACATCACGCCCGACGACTCCTAGAGGAAGAAAGATAGTGACGCCCGAGTTTGGAACTATCGACAGTGCGATGTCCAAACCCAGCGGCCACCGCGCCAACCTCACAGAACGTACACTCATCCGTTCGCCATTGCGGCGCTCATTACGACAGGATGAGAGTGATGAATTGCCCTCTCCCTCAGAAGACTCAGGGAATCCGCCGTCATCTGCCATTCTCAAGACGCAAGTTGCTTTGTCAAATCTCAAAGCTCCCGAAGAAGCGTCTGATTCGCTCCCGGTTCTGGCAGGCCGCAAGCAACCCTCGAGTCTGGGGCCGGACGAGAACCTCCTGACCACAGGGGCGAGCGAAGATTCCGGGACAGTGACTCCCAGCGGCCGAGACGACCTAACACCGCGGCATCAGGCCAGTTTGAGCCATATCCTGACAAACGCGATCATCATGCAGGAGTTCATTCTTGAGATCGCGGCCGTGGTGCAGCTAAGAGCCACATTCTTCAGCGAAGTTGAATTTAAAGCTTAAAGCTGCAGAATATACGGAGACTATCGCATAGCCTTGTTCGGTATTATAGAGACGCGGTAGGCCCAGTCAGTCTATTCGTCGCAAATGAATGATTCAAGCACCATTGACCGCACCACCCAGTGTTCTATTCTCATATTCATCCAAAAGAGACAGAAAGTGGCTCCTTCGCCACGAGGAGATCCAGGCAATGTTGAAAGCATTGCGTTGCAGTTGGATCAGTTCTTTCTTGGTCAGGTCGGTCTCGCGCGCCATCTTCTCCATGTTTTCGTTGACGTAGGCTCTGAAATAGGCCGGGTCGTCGGAGTTGATGGTGACCTTGACCCCTTGCCTCAGCAGGTCGACGATCTCCTTACCCTTGAAGTCTGCGGTGACAACGGAGTTGGAGACCGGACAACACGTCAGGCCGATGCCCTTTTGCAGGATGACGGAGACGAGCGAACCGTCTTCCACGATATTTGTCCCATGGTCGATGCGATCAACCTGTATCTCGTGGATTGCCTGGTGGAGGTGTGTGATGCTGTTCGGCTGATCGATGTCACAGTGTGCCGTCAGGAGGAAGCCTTCTCGGCTGGCACGCTGGAATACGGCTGCGAACTTGGAAGGGGGATTGTTCCGCTCGTCGGAGTCCAGACCCACGCCGATGATCGAGTCCTTGAACGGCAGCGCCTCCATCAATGTTGCCATGGCGTATTCCGCCGATTGGTCCCGCAGAAAACACATGATAAGGCTGGCCGATATCCCCAGCGTCCGCTGTGCGATCGTCAAGCCCGCCCGGTAGCCGCGTAGCACCGTGGGGAATGGCACGCCGCGGGAGGTGTGTGCCTGGGGGTCGAAGAACAGTTCCACATGCTTGATGTTCTGGGCGTGCGCGGTGGTGAGATACGAAACGGCCAGGTCGGCGAAGTCCTGGTCCGTCTGCAGCACGGTCAGATTCGGATAGTAGACGGCGAGGAAGGTCGCCAGATCATGGAACGAATAGCCGGACGACTGGTCCAAAGACGCCAACGAAGGCGGAAGGGGCAAGTTGTTTCGCTGCGCTAAGCGGCGTGCCAGCGACGGAGTCAAGCAGCCTTCCAGGTGAACATGCAGTTCTGCCTTGGGCATATCGGCGATAAAGGCCTTGAGGCCTTGATCTTGCTCCTCCGCCGCCATGGTGCTTGAGAAGCGCGTGGCTTGGTAAGCTGAGCCTGCGAATGATCTTTTCAAGCCTCCTTGTTCTTGTTCCTGCTTCCCTCGGGAGGATCTAGAGGGATTGCAGGCGATGAGAAGCCGGGCAATTCGTGTTAGGTCGTCTTGTCTCACAGATGAAGGTCAGATACGAGATGTACGAGTTGCACTGGGAGGTGAGGTACGAAGCGTCCAATCAGCGCTGAGAAGATCGCCGCGCAGTCACGTGACATACCTGGTGCTCGGGTCGCGGCGAGACAGCGACGTCAGCCGGGCAAAGCGTGGAAAAAGCAAGATGGCAGCAAATGATGGCAGGGCGCATTCCAAGGCTCCATTCTTGCTCGACCAAGGCAGCCGACAGGACCTGCAGCAGAGCGGACATTCTGCGAACTGATGATCGTCGACGTCGCTTGTGAGGCATCTCAATGGACATGATGAGTGGGTACCCCGTTCAAAGTACCTACTCCGTAGACGTTTTCTAGTTCGAGATTGAACTTGGGCACTGGCAGCTTAGGGGCCTGTGGGCGTCGAATTTCCTTCTCTCAGCTTGTGCAGTTGGCCGTTGGGCGCCCGTCGCCCACCCACACGAACCCACCGCTGCCACTGGCACCAGCCCAGCCTGGGGCCACGCCCGCCCAAGCACGCCGGGCTCCCTGGGCTCGGGGGCTGGCGCGCTGGTGGGCTGGGGCCTGCACCCGGCGCCGGGAGCGCAGCAGCTACGCTCGATGCGGTCATCTGAAACATCGGCGACCTAAAAGTTGGTGCAATCCTGCGGCATCCCAGCGCCGGCCGTAGTGTCCCTCCGACTCCTCACTGCTCAGTCTGGCACCCGCTCACTCTCCCTTCTGGTCTGCCGCCGCTGGAGGCTGCGCTGCTGCAGGCTGCTCAGGCTGCGGAGCCGGCTGCCAGTGCCACTGCCAACCCAAACCTCTCCACTCCAATCCCATTCATGATCACATCCCCCTTGACCTTCTCCTCTCCCCTTCACTCTTCACCGTTCTCGCCGCTGCTGCGGGTGATGAAATAATTCTCCTTATCCCTATATTCTTCATCGTCAGCA
Organism: Exophiala alcalophila; assembly: GCA_001599775.1. Taxonomy (NCBI): domain Eukaryota; kingdom Fungi; phylum Ascomycota; class Eurotiomycetes; order Chaetothyriales; family Herpotrichiellaceae; genus Exophiala; species Exophiala alcalophila. The sequence continues at coordinate 1,501,528 of BCHY01000001.1, forward strand.
ACCCCCATTGACCTCGCTGTCTCGTGCTGCCGCTCCCGCCGCGTCCCTTTCCTCCCTGCCTCACCTTTTGCGCGTCGGATCGAATACCAGGTCAAACGGGCCACCCAGCGCACTGACTCCCTCCCGAACACGCGCGCATAGCTTTTCACGCGTCTGACAAGCCATACAGCAATCCGGTGCCTGCATAAGCCTTCCCTTGGCGATTGGAATCAACGAGCATCGACCAAATTGCAAGCCCCCCGACTTTTCGAGCTCGCTGCCTTCGATCACGAGTCCTAGTCCCTTTCTCCTCTGCCGTCGACCAAAGACTGAACAGGAAAAGGATGGATTGTGCCTGAGCAGAGCCTCCTGCTATGTTTCAACCCAGTCCTGCGCCTTTGCTACAACGCGTCTCAGCTTACACCACGACCCGAGCCGATTGTCGTCGACCGCCTCGTCGCATGAACATCCTTCAACCCCAAACCGTGTAATTCGTCTCCTGCCGGGCTACGGGAACCCCGAAGGATGGCATTCTTTTTCAGGAACAAGAAGAACGCGCCCTCGGCCTCCGGGCTGCCTCCCGCGACTCGAAATATTCACACATCTGACGGCACACCGTCCTCGTCGGCAGCAAACGGATCCATCGACAGCACCGGAGATCGCTCGACGCACTCACCTCCGCCGAATTCCAGCGGCAACCCGAACGGCTCCATCACCTCAATGGGCTCAACTTTGGTGAATGGGCCGACTTACCTGCGACGCGAGCGCTCCGAGTCGGAGTCGGGGGTACGTTCCTTCGCCCGAGATGGCAATGACGGATCGTGGTAAACTGACATTCTTCATTCTCTAGCCGCGTCCTTCACAGCTGGGGTCTCAAGCTACCCAAGTCCCCAATGCCACACTTTATCCCTGGTCGCAGCGGCGACTGAACTTCCCTACTCCGCAGTCCAACCCGTTTCCGCGCTATGGCGCTGCCGTCAACGCGATTGCCTCTAAAGATGGTGACATTTACATCATGGGAGGGCTGATCAATGGCTCCATGGTTCGAGGCGACTTGTGGATGGTCGAGTCTGGAGGGGGAAATCTCTCCTGCTATCCCATCGCAACAGTCTCAGAAGGTCCGGGCCCACGCGTCGGGCACGCCAGTCTGCTGGTGGGCAATGCCTTTATCGTCTTTGGCGGTGATACCAAGATGGACGATTCGGACATCCTGGATGACACTTTGTACTTGCTAAATACTTGTGAGTGCTCCGTCCCTTTGAGTGGCATCTTCCCATGCGAGATTTTGACTCATTCGTCTCCAGCTTCTCGGCAATGGTCGAGAGCAGCGCCTCCAGGCCCACGCCCGTCGGGGCGATACGGCCACACTCTCAATATCCTCGGCTCCAAGATATACATTTTTGGAGGCCAGGTTGAGGGATACTTCTTCAATGACCTAATAGCATTCGATCTGAATGCCCTGCAGAATCCCACAAATCAGTGGGAATTCCTGTTGCAAAACACTGGTGAAGGTTCGAGCCAAATTGCACCCGCCCCAAGAACGAATCACACGATTATCAGCTACAACGATCAGCTGTTCCTGTAAGTCGACGTCTTGTCGCCTTTTGGCCCGTTTGGTGGACTAATCTTTTTCAGTTTCGGCGGCACGAACGGAACGCAGTGGTTTAATGATGTTTGGACGTATAGCCCAGTCACGAACTCCTGGACGCAGCAAGATTGCATCGGATACATCCCAGCTCCCCGCGAAGGCCACTCCGCTGCTTTGGTCAACGATGTGATGTATATCTTTGGCGGCAGGACCGAGGAGGGCACCGACCTAGGAGATCTAGCAGCGTTCCGCATCAGCTCAAAAAGATGGTATACATTCCAGAACATGGGCCCTTCTCCGTCGCCGAGATCGGGTCACAGCATGACCGCCTATCGCGACAAAATCATCGTCCTAGCCGGGGAGCCGAGTTCTGCTCCACGCGATCCCGCAGAATTAAGTATGGTGTATGTCCTCGATACTGCTAAAATCCGTTATCCAAGCGACGCACCAGCAGGCAGCCAGGCTACCGACTCCAAGCAACCGAGCAGTCCAACTCGAAGGCCAAGCACAGACGCTCGAGCTATAGCTATGCCGATTCGATCAACATCGCGAGAAGGTCAAATGGCTCAGACTGTGGCCCGTGAACAGTTCTCAGGCGGACCAGTTCAACGGCCGGACGCAGGACAAACATCACGATTACCGCGAGCGTCAGTGGGACCAACTCCGGCTGTTGGACATACGCAGCAACGGCAGTCTCCCGTTCCCCGCGTTAATGGAGTCTCGTCGCCTAATGGGCAGAGGAGCAGATACAACGGTCCTCCAGTCGATACTAGAGGCCCCTCGGTAGCTCCAGAGGCTAGCCGTGGCGTCCCCGAAGCGATAGTACAGGCCCCAGCGATCAGAGACGTGCAAAAAGAGAACATCAGACCGAGCAGAGAAGGAAGCCCAAACACCCATGGCAGAAGAACTCCGACCCAGCGAACCGAATCAAAAGCGAAGGCCATGGAGGCGGGTGAGGCTGCACCTCTGATGAGCAGCGGCGTTGCCCGACAGCGCTCGCTTCGGTCACAGCGAGCTCAAAATTCAATTGACAGCACAGAAGATGGCCTTCTCGGACGATCATCTTCCGGCAGGCATCACACTGAAGCGCAGAACGACAATCGACGGAGCATACCTCTTGACGAGCCCAAATCTCCGAGATTAAATCCTCATCAGGAGGCTCTGCTGAAGGAATTGGAAACTGTCAAGAAAACGAACGCTTGGTACGCCTCGGAGTTGGCACTTGCTCGAAAGCAAGGATTCCACACTGGAGCATCATCTAGTCCGACTTTTGACGACCGGGCTATCAACCAAGTCGCCGATGACGACCGACCCCTGATGGAAGCCTTCATGACGATGAGGTCGGAGATGGTCAAGATGCAAGAAGGGATGGAGCTCCAAGTCCAGGCGATGGCACGACGTGTGGCAGAGGTCGAGCACCAGCGTGACGCTGCCGTGACAGAAGCCGCCTATGCAAGAGCAAAGCTGGCAGCCCACGGAGGAAGCCAGCGAAGTACACCACAGCCGGACACTGCGCGGGAACCGGATGACCAAGAGCGTTTCACCGACCTTAGCCGTCGACTCGCGCTGGCCTTGAGTGCGCAGTCGGAACACCGGGCAAAGCTTGATTCCCTAAGCAACGATCTCGCCTCTGAGAGACAGGCCCGGGAATTGGCAGAGGAGTCCATGGATGCGTTGCAACTCCGTTATGATGAGCTCAACAAAGGCCGCAATCCTGGCGAGCTGGAGGCACTGCGCGCAGAGCTGCACGAAGCTCAAAGTCTTGCGCGGGCCGAGGCAGGACGCAGAGCTGAGGTTGATGAGGAGCTCCGAACCCTTCGAGTTGACCACGAGGGTTTGAGCAAGACCCATGAAGAGGTGTCGTCCAGCATGTCGAGTCACACGGCTTCAATGGTTGCTTTGGAAGCTGCAGTTGCAGCCTCTACGGGCAAAGCTGCCTTGTACGAACGGCAAATCGAAGAAGAGCGCCAGCAAAGAGAAGCGACAGAGCGGAAACTCTCACAACTCAGAGCCGAGCATGAGGATCGCACCAGCGAGCTCGAGACGACCACGAAGCGTCTACGGGATGCGGAAGAGCTGGCCGAGACCCATGCCAAAGAGGCAACGACGCACCGGGTAGCACTCCTTGCGGGTCTCGCCCAGCTATCTAGTCAAGATACCTCTTCGAGGGCAGACCCGTTGGCTGAACAGAGAATGGCGGCTCTTCGCGAGTCGGCAGAGCAAGCCTCTAGTCTGGCCAAGACTAACCAGGAAGCCGCCGATACTGCTGCGCAAAAGCTGCGGAATGCAGAGGAACGGATTGCAGGGCTTGAGGCATACCAGGAACAGTCCAGTCGAGAAGCGCTCCAAATCCGGCGCCAGCTCAAGTCCGCTCTGCGCGACGCCCAGAACTCGCAGGCAGAGATCCGAGGATTGCGCGCGAACCTTGAGATCAGCCAGCGTGATGCGAGTGCATTGACTGTTCAATACAGTGCCCTGAAGGATCTACTGGGCGAGCGCGGTATGAACGTGTCTGACGTGAGGCGCTCGCCCATCTTCGAGCACTCTCCCTCCTCTCGCCTCGGTACCCCGGAGCAGAATCGTCTGCGAGAACTCGATCAGCAGTTACAAGCTAGTATCAAGGCTCATGAAGAGACCAAGAGTCAATTCGAAGCTAAGATGCAGGAAGCGGATGGTACCTACAAGGAGAAGCTGGAGCAACTTGAGAACGACTACCAATCTGCGGTGCATTACGTCAGGGGCACCGAGAGAATGCTGAAGAAGATCAGGGATGAACTCGCCAAATACAAGGCGCAAAACGATCAACTCAAGAGCGAGTTGGAAAGCGTCCGAAGCGCTAGCGCCGCTTCCAACGGATCGGTCGACACCACGGCTTGGGAGACCGAGCGGAAACAACTGCAGTCTTCGATCGAGGAAATGAAGACCCAGACTTCTTCGCATATCGCGTTGTTGGAGTCCAACGTCAGTTCGCTAAAGGAAGAGCTGGCTGGCGTCCAAGCCGCACGTGATCAAGACAAATTGAGCCACGACGAACTGAGCCGATCTGCAACGCAATTTGGCAAGGAGCTCGAACAGCTAAAGTCGGAAAACTCAATGCTTGAGAAGAAGGCACAGGAGGCCGAGAATCGGGTGACCATGCTCCTTGATCAGGTCGGTCAGTCAGTGGGGAACTACAGACGACAGTCACAAATCCAACCGCTGCCGCAAGGGATCACCGGGGTCGCCCATAACCGAGAAGAGAGCGGCTCGACCATGACAGATGTGTCGGTCCAAGACGAGACCGTGTCCAGGGACGAAAGAGGGTCTGTTGCCTTGGACAATCTGGCCTCGGAACTGGAGACGTTGCGATCGCAATGGGAAACAACGAGCCGCAACAACTATCGTCTCAGCACGCAATTTGACAGCGAGAGAACACCGACAACCGAAGGTCACGTCACAGAGCTCAGTGACAACCTGGCGAGCTGGAGGAGACGACTGGAGGAGGAAGAGAGTAGTGTGCGAGAGACAGCGGTGGCATGAAAGAGGCTGCGTCGCGACATCGCGCATCGTTAATGAAGGGGGTTTTGATATTTGGCGAACCGATTTCTTTTCTTCTCTTCTCTTTTTCTTCTTTCACTTTTTGGACGTCGGCTTTTGGGAGGCAGGCGATATGTGGATGACAATGACGAAATGGTTTCCAGGAGCTGTCTACTGGCTAGGAGCTCAATGTACTCTTAGGTGGCACCCGAATGGAGGTGCGCACACGGGCAGAGAGACATACATGGATTGATTGATCGACACGGGCCCAGGGCGGCGGAGGTGGAGGAGGGTGGATTGGTGAAAGCAAAACACGCAGACGCAGATGTGCAATGAATGGGCCGTACCCCTCGAAGACAGTGTTTTCCATGACCTCGTGAATCTGCGCTGCGACATCTGTGTCTGCTGTTGATTTGGTACCAGGAGACACACACGCAGCCTTGTCGACGATCGCCAAGGCATATTAAGGCGGGGTGAGGCTGGCGCAGGCTGGCATAGGCTGGGATTGGCCACTGGCAGCTGGCAGCTGGCGGGTGCGGTGCGGTGACACTCGCAGTGAGCGCCAGGCTGAACTTTCCCACTTGCAGGCAAAACTGCGGCACCCCAAAATCCACTGTCACCGTTCGCTCGTGCACTCACTCACACTCTCCGACTCTGCCAGTGCCAGCTCACACCAGGCCATTACTACTCCATATTTTGCAACCGATCTCTGGCCTCCCTCACCCTTCCCACGCGCCGCGAGGTGTAGCTGACCATATCCTTTACACTGTCAGCAGCCTTCAGACGGTCGCGGCTACCCTTCTACCGTTCTTTTATTCGTCTGACCTGGCTAGCCTGACTGCACGGCGTCCCAGCCAGCTCACTTTCGCCTGGTGATGTCGACCATCTGCCCGCAGCCCTCCGTCCTCCCAGCCGGTTCAACCTGACCTCACCTCAAATCCCCATGTCCTGTTGGACCCGCGCGACCCCGATCTAGCTCCGCAAGCTTATGAGACATCGGACGGGCACACGATGGCTGAGAACAACGGAGAGTCGATGGTCGGACTGGGGCTTGATGTGAATCACCCCAGACCGTCCACGCAAGGAGACAATCAGCCTGCGGCAAGAGACATGACGGACGATGGATCTCGCTTTCCCGCGAGCTCAAGTTTCAAACGACCGTCACTTGTGAACGGCTCAGGTGCAAGTCAGCTTAATGGGCAGACCACCCCAAGGATAATACCGCAAGAAGCTGAAGATTACTTGTCGGCGAGGCCATCCTTGATGATGCGCACTAAGAGTGACATCGGCCCACGGCGCAAGGATGGCGTCCCGATCGCGTCCCAAGACGACAAGTTGGCACATATCCGACATGGCTGGGACGACGAATACACATCAAATGAGTATCTATCGCTATTGCACTCGACATTTTACATGTACTACACCGAAAAGCGCCATGAAAGCAATGGTTCGCAGTCGGAGGAGTCGAGGAAGTTTCCTAGCATGGACTGGCGCATGAAAGATAGGATGAAGACTGTGTCTGCCGCGCTGGCAATTTGTCTGAACATCGGCGTCGACCCTCCCGATGTGATCAAGACAAATCCCACAGCAAAACTCGAGGCTTGGGTTGATCCCACTGCCAGCAGTGGGGGGACGACAAAGACGATGGAGCAGATCGGCAAACGTCTCCAAGAACAGTACGAATCCCTGAGTCTGCGCACCCGCTACAAACAGTACTTGGATCCCTCGATCGATGAGACGAAACGCTTCTGTGTCTCGTTGCGTCGCAACGCCAAAGATGAGAGGGTGCTTTTCCACTACAACGGTCACGGCGTCCCCCTCCCCACCGCTTCGGGCGAAATCTGGGTATTTAACAAGACTTACACGCAGTACATTCCTGTCGGAATCTACGATCTGCAGTCGTGGCTGGGAGGACCCAGTCTATTTGTCTACGACGTGTCTCATGCCGGTAATATCGTTCATAACTTCGACACCTTCCTTCTAAAACACGACAAGGAGAACGAGGAGCTCCGGAAGCGAGATCCGAATGCACCCATCCAGAACTACGGAGACTGTATCCAGCTGGCTGCGTGTGGAAGAAACGAGATGCTCCCTACCAACCCAGAGCTACCAGCCGATCTGTTCACCTGTTGTTTGACCACCCCGATCGACATTGCACTCAGATATTTCGTGCTGCAGAACCCACTCCCCAACGGTTTGACACTCGAGGAGGGAAAGATACCAGTCCCAGGCCGTCTTCAGGATAGACGTAGTCCATTGGGAGAGCTCAACTGGATCTTCACCGCCATCACCGACACCATAGCGTGGAACATCCTCCCTCGGTCATTGTTCAAGAAGCTGTTCCGTCAAGATCTGATGGTCGCAGCGCTCTTCCGCAATTTCCTACTCAGTGAACGAATCATGAGGGCAAATCATTGTCATCCCATTTCATCGCCGGCACTGCCCGAAACTCACCGACACCCTCTCTGGCAGAGCTGGGATCTTGCCATAGAGATGGTTCTCTCACAACTGCCGATGCTTCGGGAAGCCGAAGAGGGCAAACGTGTCTACGAATATCAACACTCCACATTCTTCGCCGAACAGCTTACCGCATTCGAGGTTTATCTTAGCTCCGGGCCGACTAAGGATCACGCCCCGGATCAGCTACCGATTGTCCTCCAAGTCTTGCTCAGCCAAGTCCACCGACTGCGGGCTTTGATCCTGCTGAGCAAATTCCTCGACCTTGGTCCATGGGCCGTGCATCTTGCCCTTAGTATCGGCATCTTCCCCTATGTTGTGAAACTCCTCCAAGCGGCGAGCTTGGAATTGAAACCCGTCATGGTGTTCATCTGGGCCCGAATCATGGCGGTTGATTTCACTGTGCAGAGCGACCTATTGAAGGATAACGGCATTCATTATTTCATCTCGATCATGAACCCTCGCTCGGACATTCCTGTCGGCAACGCCAGCGAACATCGTGCCATGTGTGCGTTCATCGTCGCAACCTTCTGCAAGAAGTACCCTCCCGGCCAGACCGTGTGCTTGCTGCCTGAGCTCTTCAGTGCTTGCCTGCACAACATGACCGAGCCTGAGAACCCCTTGCTGCGACAATGGTCTTGCTTGTGTCTGAGCATGCTGTGGTGCGACTATGCGGATGCGAAATGGATGGGCATCCGATGCGTGGCTCATGCCAGATTGTGTGAGCTGTCGCTCGATCCAGTTCCTGAAGTACGGGCCTCCATGCTCCATGCGCTCACCAACTTCCTCGGCATCCCGGATTTGACGGATCAAGTCTCTCAGATCGAAGAAGGAATTGCCTCCTCTGTCCTTTTCATGACATCTGACGGCAGCACTCTGGTCAGAAAAGAGTTGGTCGTTTTCCTGTCCACTTTTGTCAAGCGCTACTTGAACAAGTTCATCGTGGTCGCATACGAGCAACTTGTGGATGAGAGGGATCGATATCCATTTAAGGACGCTGATTCGAGCAGGATCAACGCTTTGAGGACAATGCCCATCTCGGCGAACACAATCTACGGAACGATCTGGGTCCAAGTCATGATTCTGTCCATCGACCCTCACCCAGAAATTTCCAGAAATGCTTCCCTTATTGTGGACCATGTGCACGAAACGTTGGTCAATTCGCCAATGGCTGAGATGGCGACAGCCGTCATGGATGACCTGTTGAAATTCTCCAAGAGAGATGAACCCAATCTCAGGAAGATCACGTCTCGAGACTCATTGCGAGCGATCGAAAATCTGCCAGGAAGTCCTCCGCCAGCTCTGAAGAAGCAGCAAAGCTATCTCACCCTGAGCCTCCGGAGAGCGGGCAGCTCGCTACGGAATTTGGCCTTTGGGGCTCCTTCCGATGCCTCGATCACTTCGAAAGACAACAGTCCTCAGACATCTCCCACCAAATCCAGAGAGCCTGTCCATCCTGTCAATACTCCCCGTGGTCGTCTTCCACCTGAATGGAGCCGACCTCCGGAGACGGCAGATTCGATGAATACCTCGGGGTCATATCACACTGCCACTCAGCCCCTCTCGGCCGGGTACATTCCACTGAGCCCCGAGAGCAAATCGACCCTTCCGCTCCAGAGCACCTTGCTGGACTGGTCCACCGAGTATTTCCGGGAACCACAGATGCGACCGAATGATCCGGATGAGCCAGGTTCGGCCGACTACAACTCGCGACTATGGCGACGCAATCGGAACGAGAAGATCATCGCGGACAATCAACCCCTGAAGGGGACGGCTGGTAGCTCCAAATGGACTCGCCTTGAAGGATTTCTCAATAACCACAGTCAGCCCATGAGGATGACTTTCCATCAATTCGATAACCACCTCGCCGTCACTGATGACCGAGATACTGTCAGCATCTGGGATTTCCAGCGTAACGAAGAGTTGAATCGCTTCAGCAATGGCAACCCGGCCGGCAGCCGGATCAATGACGCCAAGTTCATGAATGAGGACGACCAACCCCTTCTGATGGTGGGAAGCTCGGATGGCATTCTGAAGGTGTTCCGCAACTACAATTCTCCAGACGTCAAAGTGATAACTGCATTTCGAGCTTTGACAGATCTCATCCCGAGCAACAAGAACGCCGGTTTGGTTTTCGACTGGCAACAGGGTCAAGGCAAAGCGCTCGTGGCTGGCGATGTCAAAGTGATCAAAGTCTGGAATGCGGCAACCGAGCTCTGTGTGGGTGACATCCCTGCTCGAAGCTCGAGCTGTGTGACAAGTCTCACCAGCGATCAAGTGGCAGGGCAGATTTTCATTGCAGGATTCGGCGACGGCGTGGTTCGGGTTTTCGATCAACGCCTCAACCCCCGCACTGCGATGGTCAAGATTTGGCGTGAACATCGACAGTGGATCACCAATCTTCACATGCAGCGTGGTGGGGTGCGAGAGCTGATCTCTGGATCAAGAAATGGCGAGGTCAAACTGTGGGATCTGCGAAACGACAAGGCAGTTCTCACGCTCAATTCGACTTTTTCCCCGAAGCAAGATTACGGTCTCGGTGAGAGGGAGGCTGGCACTACGTCGACTGCAGGGACAACTACCTTGCTCCGCAGCCTCAGCGTACATGAACATGCGCCGGTGTTCGCGGTGGGAACCGACAAGCACGAAGTGAAGACCTTCAACACCAACGGCGACTCTCTGGGCGTGTTTGAGCCGCTTCCCAGTCGATTGGCGCAGGTCGTCGGCGGGAGTCTTGCGGGCCGAAGTCACCAGAGTCCCATTGTGGCGACGGCTTACCACCCCCACAAGATGCTGTTGGCGTGTGCGGCGCTTGGAGATGGGCATGTGAGCTTGGTGAGCTATTGATGGCTCACACGAGGAGACTATCAGTGCTGATTGAAGGGGCTGGTGCTATGCCATGAAGACTATGACATGAGGGGTGGCTGGCAACGAAAGTGTATGCCTCAGGCGGGCATGCCGCTGCATACTGGGCTTTTTCCAGAGATTGATTTCATGGTGGGCTGAGACGGGTTTATTAGATCACATCGCGGGGCTCACTGATGGCTTTGTGCCTCTGCTTTATTACCTGCAGCCTCAAGGCTATGCACGGGTATCACGACTTGAATTCATCACGGGGACACAGGAACGGCATTCAGCATAGCGGGAATGGAGCAGAACGGAGTACGGGCTTACTGGACATGAAAATGGAACTGGAAACGGCAATGGAACACTCGGAGCTGGCGTGCTAGGTGTGTACTTAGCTGAATAGCTGATAGCCTGCAAGCAAGCATTCCATGAGAACATTGTATCCAACCCCTCAACCTCTATCTTTTGGAGTTTGGATGTCTCCCCTGCATGCATGAGACCAGGGCATTACAGTAGACGATAGACGAGGCTGCGCGACAAGGGCTAGGGAGGCTGTCATTGGCCCCAGTTCTGAGACGCCAAGACATTCCGGCCGTGCCTCCCGCGCCGCCGTTTCCCTCTCCGGCGTCTCCGCCCCCTTGTCCAACGTCGCAACCTTCCAAGCCTCAAGCCTCAAAGGTCAACTGCAACGTTCCTTCTCCTGCCTCTCTTCCAGATTCCAGAGACCCCAGAACCGCATGCTTCGTGAGACGGAATTGTTATCTGAAGCTGCCTGCCCGCAAGTGATGAGTACATACTACGTGCCTGCACTGCGAACAGTGCATATCCGAAAATAGGTAGGTAGTCACCCACCTTCCTCAAACGCCATCATCCTTGAAATCAGTCGGAGAGAGAGGAAGCGAAGGAGTGGTGGCCTGGTGTCTTTTCTTTCAGATTGCACTATTCCCTATGTACGGAGTACTTACATGCAGTGCTCCCCTCCCCTGCGCAATGCTCGCTTTCTTTTCCCTTCCCTTCCCTCTCCCCTCCCTTCATTCTGCTCCTTCTCCTCGGTATCGGAAGTTCGGAGCTCGATGGGGCGGATATCTCGCGTGCCAGCCTCCTTGTCTAACTACGTATTCGAATGGTGCGGCGCCGTTAAACGCCCGTTGAGGCAGGTCCTTCAGCCTTCAGGGATTCAGCATTCAGCGTTCAGCATCAAGCTTGAGCTTAGCCAGTCTTGATTCTTGAGCTGCTAGGTCTGCATGATCTACACTGGTCCCGACTCCCCCGAGCCGCCTCCAGCGGCCAACCTCCAGGAACAGCAGCTAACAAAAGGACCTGGTTATCTATCAATGTGGAGGTCGTGTCCCCCCGGTCGAGAATTCGCAATCTTCGCTAAGTGCGACATCAGATGCAGCATTGTGTACGGGAGTACTTGCGGCCGCGGCATGGTGGCAGCGGTGTCAATGTCTCTACTTGTGCTGCGTATGTACTCCCTATTCCCTACAGTACTACTTCCTACGTTCATCACCCGGCCTGCCCTTCTTCGAAACAATGCGCCTGGGTTTTCCAAACCAATTCTTCCAAGGCCTGGCGCCACTGCGATCCTTCTCTGCCGCTCCCCTCCCTCCCTGGTTCTTCATCCTGGCCAGGAAAGTCAACCTCGTCCGGAGACCCTTGCTTCGCTTATGACTCAGTCGGCCCAATTCCGTGAGGAATGTCGCCTCGACCTCGAGGTATCGATCTGGTGATCGATGCCGTTAACCTCATCTTTCGATTGATGGCGTGAGACGTCCTGGAGTTCCAATGGTAGGTGCGATGCAGCGCTTCAAAAGGAAATGCTCAAAGCTCCCAGGCTCTGCCTCGCTCTGCCTCTCGTCGAGGTCATCCGCAAGAATTAGCCCCCGACTTGGCTTTCACTATCATACACACCCCTACTCTCACGACGCAGCTCCCTGTCGACTTGTGTCTGCCTTGTCCGGCTTTCGCTAGCTCTGGTTCTGGCTGCAGTGTCATCTGGTTCGCGTCGTTGGCTTCCCGGGCATTGCCAGCCTCCTTCATTCATCCTCTCTTTAGAGCGATAAAGCTCTCACACTGACCCAAGATTTGCTTCACCCGGCACATATCTGTCTATTTTCCATTTCTGCGCATCATGGCAGACGCAGAAGTATCGTCTCCGCCCGGAACACCTCTGCATAGTCCACCAGGCCTGACCTTTTCTCCAACACCAGGCACGGAAAAGAGTGGATACTTTGCTCCCGGTACTCCAAGCGTGAGCATTCAGGGTGACGGTATCCTCTCATCTGAGCCTGGCCTCGCCGATACACCGACCAAGGGACCAAAAAAAGTTGACGAGCATTCATTGCGTGGGCGTGAGCTACTGGACCCAAATGACATCCCGGAAGATCATTTGATCAACAATCGAAACACCGCTCGGGCTCTGAGATTCGAAAAGATTGGCAAGACAAAAGCCAGTGACGATGCGTCTGACAATCATGCCACCTCGGAAAACACAAATTCATCGTTCCCGATCAGTATCAACTTCAACGATATATCTCGAGAGGAGCGAACGAAGAGTGCATGCTCAGGCCCTGCAGTGCCAGATCTGGTCCATGAGAAGAAGGCAGAGCCAAAGGAGTCTTCCAGACGTCCTTATATCAAGGTTGAGGAGGTTGAGCCCGAAGACCTATCCACGTTTCCTGCCAGCAAGGCTGAACCAGAGGAGTCTTCCCGACCTTCTTATATCAAGGATGAGGAGGTTGAGCCCGAACACCCCTCCACGTTTCCTCCTAGCAAGGCTGAGCCAAAGGAATCTTTCACATCCTTTGAAGCCAAGGTTGAGGCAAACTATACTTCCACAATTCCCGAACTCAAGGTTCAGGCAAACGATTCTTCCACATCTCCTGAAGTCAAGGTTGAGCATGACACCAAAACCACGCCAAAGGACTCTCCCCGGCCTCCTGAAGTCAAGGTCGAGGTCGATGATTCCTCCATCCCTCTTTCAGCGATCAAAAAGCTATTCCCGCTATCTCTGAAGAACGAAACACCCCTGGCCAACAAACTCCTGGTAATTGTTCAAGAACTCATTCAATCCGAAGCATTACTCCAAGCCAAATCGCAGCCACTCAAGCCGGAACCAGGAGAAAATCTTGGACCGACTGTGATGACCAAAGAGGAACAGTCTATCGCAGTCACCAAGGACATCAAATGGCCACACAAGAAAATTTCGGGCATCTTCTCGGACGAGACGGTCGAACGGTTGATTGAGAAGCCCCAAAAGTGCATTGCGTCAACTCAGAAGAATCTACACCCCCAATGTAAACGTAATAGCAGAGAGCCCATTATGGTTGGTTCTCTCCTCACGGAACTCTGCCAGCTAACGGCACCTTGTGAGATGTCGTCTGCTCTCGACTGTGCTCGAATGTTCGTACAAGCTGCAACCTGCTTGACACATGGAAAGATGGCCACTCTGGAGTTGGACACTTGGCAGCTATGGTTCGTTCCGGAGTGCAATGTTGACGGCAAGGAATCGAACGTACAGGTGTCGAAAGCGGAATTGGCTTTCATCAAGCGCTGGGCTGGGATTTCCACGGCCGGTGATCCGTTTGAGAGACAAGACGATGGCTCCATCTTGGTCGCAAAAGATATGAAACGAGAGGTTCGTGCCTCTGTCTATATCGAAAAGCTTCTCTCTGCCGACGAATCAAAGAAGGCCACTGTGACTGCGACCTGTACGACACGGGAGCAGACTGTTGTCTCTCTTAGTCAACAGGTATCGACGTCTCACCACCTCCATTACAACTTCGAGAAGTATCCGTGGACTGAGAAAAAGGCTCGACTTTCGGCTGCACAACTCGTCGAGCAATATCTCCGCGCTCCTCTCACCAAGGGTGACCTCGAAAGAAGCGGGTTCATCTATGTCTTTTGGCACGTTGGGAACTTCAACTACGTCAAGATCGGCTATGCCAAAAACGTTCGCAGCCGACTCAACGAGTGGAGGTTGCACTGTCACGTTCCCGGTGTACAAGAGCTTCAGCAGCCAGACCTTAAGTACCACGTCCTACCGGTGCCGCACTTGCATCGCCTGGAACGGCTCATCTTCTCGGAATTGAAGGAGCATCGGCTGCAAGAGCCGTGCTGTGACGGCTGCAAGAAGACGCATATCGAGTGGTTCGAGGTCTCGCAGGGCCGTGCCTTGAGCGTCGTCCGCAAGTGGGCGGACTGGATGCGCGATCGGAAGCCGTACCACAACGGGGTTTTGAAGCCCACCATCACGGCGGAGGAGATCGAGATCCTTTGTAACCTCACTGTGGATGAGGGGGAGCTGATGATGCAGGCTCAGGCGGCCGGGTCTGCGAAATGGAAATGGCAAGCAGCCAGGTCCGGGCCCGGGGGGAGCTTCATGTCGCTAGCCCGGAGGCGGCGAGGCGGAAAGCCGGGACTGTCTCTGCCTTGGAGACCTCGGTTTTCGGTCTGAGATTCGAATGTATATTAGGTATGTACGAGGGACGGAGTACCGGGGGCAGGGACGGTGGGTAGAGTGTCCTCGTCTGTACGGAGTACATGCGGAGTATCTGGGTCATCAATGTCTCAAACTAGTTTGTCTCGTAAAGTGCATGGCCCAGACGGGCAACGCATAAGATTCTCACAAGGCTGAGTTGCCGTTCCAGATGCTCAGGGGTCGTCGTCGTCATTCAATGCCCTGTCGGACCGCGTCCGTCAGGTCGGCAGGCCGTCAGACTCGAAGACCCCTGAGCGACCTGCAGACAGGCAGACTTTCCTAGTTGTCAGACCGTCGATTTGTCCCTTCTGTCCATTTTGACAGATC
Source organism: Exophiala alcalophila (assembly GCA_001599775.1). Classification (NCBI taxonomy): domain Eukaryota; kingdom Fungi; phylum Ascomycota; class Eurotiomycetes; order Chaetothyriales; family Herpotrichiellaceae; genus Exophiala; species Exophiala alcalophila. The sequence continues at coordinate 1,516,725 of BCHY01000001.1, forward strand.
CTGTCGAAATGGACATCTTCGACAACAACACCGAATCTTAACGGAATAGTGAATTCTATACGTCCAGCTGAGTCCGAGGTATTTTCCAGTGCCTTCTATGTATTCAAATATGCCGAAATCGCAGAGGTAGTTGATGTTGTCAAGTTTCAAGTTTGTCGATTTGGACATCCTGAATGTCTTGGGATGTCCAAATGGACAACTTTAACAACAAGGCTGCATTTGCTTTGGATACCTTCTGTAACTCTGGTAGATCGATTACAAGACTTATCTCCTTTGTTCTATGTGTTCAGATATGCTCAAACCGCAAAGGCGGTTGATATTGTCAATGTTGTCGATTTGGACATCTTGGACATGTCTGTCTGTGTCGAAATGGACAAACCCGAACTACTTCGACAAACTTGACAAGAACCTCTAATTATTGTCGAATGTCTCCTCTAATCGCAGTAGATCGAAGGGAAGACTCGTCTACTTCGTTACATACATTTAGATAGACTAAAATCGCAAAGATAGTTGAGGTTGTCAAAATTGTCCATTTGGACAAGTTCCTGGACATTCGTCTTGTCGGATTTTATATATTGTCAGATTGACAATTCTGACAATAACGCTGAATCCTCTTCGATTGCCTTCTGCAATCGTATCAGATTAGTGGCAAGGCTCATCTCCTCCCTTGAATGCATATATCAATATTCGAATCGCAAAGATTGATGGGGTTGTCAGTTCTGTCCATTTGAACAATTCCATACGTTGCTATGTCGGACCCGAACTCGGAGTCGGACAAATCATCTCCGGCCTGTTACTTTCTGCCCAGGACATCCGATGCATGCATACGCCTGACAACCGATTCTACATCCTTGTACTACGACTCATCCGTCCCTTGCATCGAGGTACGTACGGAATGCAGGGTCCAAACTTTTTGACCTTGCAGCTGCAGACACGCGGAGAGACCTCCCCGGAGACCAAGACAAAAAGGCTGGAGGACAGGAGGTACAAATGTACCTGGTGCGCCAGGTGAGGGAGGGGGCACATGCGGGAGCGTCAACCGAACTCCTCTCTTTCTGTCTGCTGTCTGCTGTCTGCGAAAGGCTTGCAACTCGCGAATCTCCAGGGTCAAGAGTCGATCCGGAGAGTCCAGAATCGAGAGTCTAGACTGGACGAACGCTGCTGCTGCTGCTGCTCATCATCACATTTCACCATTTGATGTCAGGAGTCACTTCAAGACTGTCAAGTTCACTTCAGGTCACTTCTACTGTACTGTAAGTCAAAAGGTCCGCGTCCGTATGGTATTGTACTGTTCTCGTACCAGTCCAGTACAGTACAGCAGTCTCAGCAGCCTCGGGCCTCCTTCCCCTTCCCCCCTGCTTGACCGCCAACCGCTAACTCTTCCCCCGGTCACTGGTCACTGCAGCCGTCCGCACCCGCCGCCGCAGCATCCACTCACTATATTTTGGGTTCTATTGTGACACGACCCTGACGCGTCAGTGACATGCTCCGTTCCAGCGCACGGTCGACGGATGGAAATTATTTTGGTCAACCGTCTGTACTCTAGGAAAACTCGGGCGCGCCACCCGAGGGTATGATCATTGAAGGAGGGGGGAAAGACTCAAGGTGGAACTCATCAGTGGATCTCGTTATTTTGATTTAAGATCAAGCATTTGACTGTGCATTTGAGCACTGAGCTCAGGATGAGCAAGTTCAAGATTGCCGTTGGCGCTGGCGCTGGTCTCACAATAAAGAATAAAAAGAATGGGACTTTTTGTGGTGTGTGTGTGTGGATGATTTTGAGCACAATGCGGTCCGACCGTTCGCTGGAGGTGGTGTGTTTCTTTATTAAGAACAAACACGCGATTCTCAAGTACTCAAGTACTCGGTATGGTAGTTGCTCTCGAAGATGGATCATGGATTGACTCATTGCTCGGACCGAGATGAGACCGCTGACCGACGACCGGCCGGTACTCGGGTCGCCATGATAAGGTACCTTAAGTTGCCGCGTGAACTTGTACTGTAGCTTGTACCTTCAAACTTCAAACTTGTAAAGAACAATCAAGTGTGAATTAGTTGATTTAAGATTAGCGTATTAGCGCATTATGGTATGCTATGCCCTGCCACGCGATGCTGTGCCATTCCATTCCATGCCATCCATGCTGTGCCGCGTAAATGCTAATGCTCGGTATGTTTCCATGCGTCCAACCACCCCCTTCGTGATCTTCATGGGCCTCGAGAGACTCGAGAGTCGTAGCCGTCGAGAGGATTGTCAATCAAGACCTCCCTGCCTCGGGGGTATACCGTTTCCACGATCTGCCGATCCCCATGCCATGAAAACAACCACCTCATGAAATTGACATCCACATTCGAGCATGCATGTTCTTGCCCTGGGGCAAGTCTATCCAATTCGTGAACCCAAACCAAAACCGAGTAGCCAACGCCGGAAACGCCATCCCGACTTTCTTTCGCGCTTTTTATTGCTGCGGTTTTTCAAAGAAGGAAATCATGCCGACGCAATCAGGGCCACGACGAGCGTGATCAAGAGCGTCAGACTGTATGGCAACACACCAACATTGCTGGAACCATTGTGGGTGCCAGTCTCACTCGCGCTCGGCGTGGCACTGCTCTGAGAAATTGTCGTCGCCGAAATGCTTGCCGCCGCACGGTTGGAGCTGTCGGTGGAATTTTGCGTTTCCGTCGTGGTGACATTCAGGGTCTGAGCCTCAACCACTCGTTGATGAGCCGCGCGGATGATGTCGCTGGCCTGCTCGGCGATGCCGTAGGTCGAAACCATCAGATGCGCCGAGAAGGAAATCGGCGGCACGCTGGCATCGGCGACGCGCACGTTGGCCAGCCCATAGACGCGGAGGTGAGCGTCAACCACGCCACCTTGGTCGAGAGGAAGCATCGCACAGGTCGACGAAGGGTGGAACTCGGTGAAGCCGTTTCCGCGCAGCCATGCCTCCCATTCAGCATCCGTCTGGACGTCCTGGCCAGGCCAAATCTCCCCTGTCAGGGTATCCTTCAGAGCCTCGGACTGTCCAATACGACGCACGAGCTTGAGCCCTTCGCGCAGGATGGCAACATCTGTGGAAACATGCTGGTCAGTGTGGATCCAAATCAACAGGAATGAAAAGCAACGAACCTGCCGGGTTCGACAAATAATTCGGGTTGATGACCGGGGAGTCCAATGGGTTCGCCGAGTTGATGGTGATCGAACCGGCACTGTACGGGTGTTGGATGGCGGCACCAATGTTGATCGAGTTATTGAGGTTGTTGCCAATCAAGAGTTCCACCTGCCCAAGAGGACTGTTAAGGAACCTGTTCGCTTTCGTGTCGTAGATGACGTTGTAGCCAGTCACCACGCTCGCACCAGCATCGGTTGGCGCGAAGCTGTCTCGTGAATTCATGATGCTCGATTGGAGCGCGCTAACTCCACCGCCGAATAGTTCTTGTGCGTTGATGTATGCCACGGCAGAGTTGACGTACGAGAGGAAGGCCGGGTCGAGCTGCACAAGTTAGACTCTGATAAAAGCAGGGAGTACCGGGGACAAACCGTCTCTTCGCCGCCGGCGTTGTAAATCGACGCGGATGTTGGCGAATTGGTGCTGAACGACATGGTGATGCTCTAGATTGGAGTTAGCACAACATCACCACGATAGCTGCCTTTCAGCGCGACTTACCAAATGATCTTGGAGATGTTGACCGACACCTGGAAGTTCGTGGACGAGCGGAACTCCGGCCTGCTCAAGAACATTCTTGGGCCCGACACCGCTGTGAAGCAGGATGGCGGGGCTGCCAACGGTACCACCCGCGAGGATGACCTCCTTATTGACTTTGACCGTCGAGCTGCTCGCGCCGCCATCCAGCGTATATTCAACAGCATTTGCGGTCAAATTTCCCTGGGGTGAGGAAGAGTTGAAGAGAAGTCGAGTGACAAAGGCGTTGGGCAGCACGGCGTAGTTGGAACGCGGCGGCAACGGGTCGAGATAGCCCGAACGACTGTACGAACGCGTCCAGTTGCTCGGGTTGATGCACGAGGTTGAGACATAGGCACCCCAGTTCTGGCCGCCGTAGGTGTCGTGCGAAACAGGAATCCCAACTTCTGCACAAGCAGCCGACCACTCGCCAGTCATTGGGAATGTGCTATAGCATCGTCAGCGACGTTGATACCGGGGAGAGAGGCTCATCATACTAGCCCGGATACGACATGTGGATCGGTCCGTTCTGACCATGGCTCGCGGTATTCCAGGTGATAGCCGCCTCTTGCGCGATCTGCGCGCTGGGCGGAGTGAATGTCTCACTCTTTTTCATGGCAGCGAAAAATGAATCCCACGACCAGTTCTCGGCTCCGTCCATATTTCCAAGCAGGTCCTCCCAAGCATTGATCTCCAGCTCAGCTGGTCGATTCATATACAGGCCGTTGATAGCGGAACTGCCTGTACGACGTCAGCATTCGGGTACGTCGAACGGGGGGCCAAATTCTCCGACCTCCAAGCACTTTACCCCGGGGCCATGACAATTCACTGTTGTATGCTCCGGCCTGGGGTGTGGTGAAGAAATTCCAATTCAGCTCAGTCGGCCATAGGGATCGGGTGTACGCATAGGAGGGCGTGTCTGTGTTTGCATTAGATGAAATCCGGCAGATCCGAAGTCGGGCGCGTACCGATGCGTTCTCTAAAGGCATCTCCATTGCCGCCGGCCTCGAGAACCAGCACGGTATGATTGGAATCCTCCGAGAGACGAGCGCCGAGGACGAGGCCAGCCAGGCCACCACCCACGACTACAAAATCGTATTCATCGGCGATTTGATCAACAATGATACCGCGTGCTGCATACTGGTGCGTTTCCGGCGAGGCGTGCACCAGGGGACTGGCGAGCGCAATCCCTACGCCAACGGAGAGAAGGAGATCGCGGCGCATGGCATGCTTTGGTGGACGAAAAATGCGAAAATGCAACAAACAAACGGTGGACGAAGAGTTGGATAGCGAGTGTGGTGAATTGAAGAATGCAAGATAGGACGTGGACAGAAAACGCAGCCTGGCTGCCCATCGATAATAATGGTTATAGAACTCTGAACCTACCTCTCGTGGGTCACGCCTAGTATTGTGTTGGACCCGCGCAAGTTTGATCGTTGACGTGAAATTGGAACCCGTGCTCGGCTTCCGGATTGGCGACTGGAGCTCCACGGCGCTCGCTTCAGACAGACCGACTCACCAGTAGCTCCCGTCCATCTGCAGCGATCGTCTGATAGAAAATACTCGTACGTACAGCAGTGTGGAGCGTGGAGCAGACGGTTTCTGCAGCCTGCATCGGCTCCCGACGGATCCATTGTATGTTTCACATCAAGTGTGTTTGCCGCCAAAGAGAAGAGAGGTGCCAAGCGCGCGAAGAGGGCGGGATGGCGGGATGGAGTGGCTGAGATCATTGAGATGGAGAAACCCTGGTTGAGAGGCGAGAGGCCAACAGCACAGGCTGGGAGCGGAGTAGCGAGATTACCGTAGAGTATCTGCGCGCGCCGTCGGCACCCAGCGAAGCCACTTTCTGGAAACCTGGAGCGTCGTCTGAGTTCCCCCAATCTTCAAGGTCGAACTTTCTCATCAACCATGGGAAATACGCGCAGACACGTGAGGGCGCGACCTGATTGCGCGGCGTCTCGCGAGTCGCGACCGGCGGCCACTGGCGTCGCTTGGTAAGTTGGGGTGTAATTGGTATGCCTGGTACGCCCAGCACACCAGCAGACGCACGCGGAGAGTCCAGCCGTGACTCCAACGAGTCGAATGAGTTGCCATGCCTCTTGTCAGTCCTTGGGTCTCGATAGCTTTCAATCATTCGCCTGTTCCATCTTCTTAAGCCTGCACAACGCACATCCTGTCTTATCATACTGTCGTCTTGGTACAATCATTATGCAGCTCCGGCTCGCAGTCTGTGGCCCTTGGGGCCCTTGGCCAATTAGCAGGGCGGTGGCATGACTGGCCAGGGAGCGAGAAAAGAAGGCGTCTCTGATCAAACAATCAGGTGTTTGGCTCGTCCAAGCTGGTTGCAAGCGAGTCTAGGTCGTGTGTTGTTTTCCAATTTGGCAATTTGAAGGCCCTGGTCAGTGGCCGCTGCCAGTGATCGGGTTAAGGCTCAAGTGGTAGTAGTAGCGGACACTGGACAGCGGTGTGGAAACTGCGGATGAAATTAGGGCAAGTGGCGGAGGAGAGAGAGAAAGAGAGACGAAGGGGAGAGTCCGGTTGGCTGACAAGGTCCTAGTCACGTGAAAAACCAATTCACGTGATGGAGAGATCCGTTGGCCGTCTTGGCGCTTCCCTCGTACTCGTACATACTCCTCCCGACTCTATTCCCTGCATCCCAACGTCTACTGCAAAGAGTCCGAGAACACATGCCAGCAATCTCTCCCGCCTCGTGCAGCCAATTACTATGAGTTGATCACTTTTTAAGGGAGACCAAGCCTGACGGTCTGCAGCTTAGGCGCCTTGATGCCGGTTCCATCACAAACCGGATTCGACCGGCCTTACCTTATCTACCCTTACCACTTCTTAGATCTTTGGCACTATGCTCGTGTTCGTGTTCGGTATCGCCCGCCATCCATCTGGATTCTGGACCCGGAGAAAGGCGTGATAAGGTAAGACACTTATCAGATCAAGTAATGCTGAGGCTCGCGGCGGATAAGGAGACCTGCATCATATGTGTACCCAAACATCGGTACAAAGGTAGGAGGATTTGGCACCATAACATCGATCATATGTACAGAAGAGCACAGCACAGAGAACGAAACACGGGTTTGCAACATGGTCGCGGTGGCAAGCTTCATTTTCGGCCTCATGGAGTCGCCCACGGCTGTCGCCGCGATGCTCTCTGGCACTCTCGCGATCTTCTTCCTTTATCGCTGGCTCTTTTCGCCCCTGTCTGGAATTCCGGGCCCGTGGATAACAGCCCTGACCGGCCTTTATGTGATGTATCATGAGTTCAGGGGTGATCGGACGGTGGTCATCGATCGATTACACACGAAATATGGCCCTGTTGTCCGTGTCTCGCCCACAGAGGTGTCGTTCAATAGCACCGACGCTCTGAAGGAAATCTACGGCATCAAATCGATCTATTCCAAGAGCCGCTTCTACGACATGTTTGTCTATTATAATGAGAGAAATACATTTACCAGTCTGCACCGTCCCGAGGTGAGTGTGAATCCTCCGTGGAACAGCGCCATCGCATACTTGCCCTACCCCATCAAAGCTAATCTTCCTTCTCTTTCACAAAGCATTCTGCGAAGAAGAAGTTGGTGGCCGACCGGTACACCAAATCCTACGTGATGCAGGATTCCGTGGCCAGACAGATCCAAAGCCACGCCTCGAAATTTCTCTCTCAAGTCGAGAAGAGCCCGTCATCCCTTGACGTGTATACATGGCTACACTATTACGCTTTGGAGTGATTATACGCCTTTCCGCCCCTGACCCCGACCCCCTTTCGTACCCATAAAGAGTGAACACCCGGTTTTCCTGACCTCGTTGTCTTTTTGTCAACAGCTGCATCACGAACCATCTCTACGGCCAGCGCGGCACAAACACCCTTGCCGAATCCACCCACCGCGCCCTGGTGTACGACCTTTCCGGCGTGAAGCACCGCACAAGGCTGTACATGATCTTCTACTTTGGCGCCTTGATGGCCGCCGCAGATAAAGTCAAGGCTCTGATCCGCAGACTCTCAGGCACATCGACCGACTTCCACGTTCGAGGATCTCGGCTGAACGACTACGGACGGGAGAGCGTTGTAGGATTCCGTCGAGAGAAAGATTCGGACTCAATCTCCACGTGCGCCAAGTTATTCAAAGCCGTGCCCGACAACGAGACCAACGTCAACAAAATCGCCGCAGAGTGTATGGACCACCTAGTCGCAGCCGTTGACACCGCCGGCGACGCAATGTGCATCCTCATGTGGCGGATATCCACGGCCGAGTACACCCACGTACAGGACCGCATCTTCAAGGAACTCCAATCCATCGAACACGCCTTCGATCACGGCACCGCGCCCATCGCCGAGCTAGACAAACTCCCCTACCTGGATGCAGTGATTCACGAAAGTCTGCGCTGGCGGCCCCCCGTGCCGATGACATTGTTTAGAGTCGTTCCCCCGGGTGGTGCGAGCATCGCTGAATACAATCTCCCCCAGGGGGTAACCGTTGGATGCCAGGCGTACAGTCTGCATCGGAAGCCCGATGTCTTCCCGGACCCGGACCGTTTCGACCCGGAGAGATGGATGACGTCCGACGGCGACGGCGACGACCAGCAGCGGTCTCTATCGGCGATGAAGGCACATTTCTGGCCCTTCAGCTCGGGCGGGAGGATGTGTCTTGGTCATAAGTATGTTGATTTACCTATCTAGTCCTCTCTCTTTCTGAACTGATCAAGAGCCCGATACTGTCCTGAGCCTTGCTTACTGATCGTTGACGCAGTCTTGCCATGGTCGAGATGAAGATCTTGATGGCCGCCGTCTACAGACAATACACCACCAGGGTTGTCGCAGACTGTACAGAGGAGTCCATGCGCATGGATGACCAGTTGACCTCCGGCGTGCCGTATGCCTTGAGCTGTAAATTGTCGTTTGAAGAAAGGTCGGAATAAGTAAGGTACTTTCTTCTCCCATTTCTCGGGAATTTAGGAGGTATCTTTTTTTCTGATCTCTGTATTGGCTCTGTCTAACATCTGTACCAAGAGTCTAGTCCTTCCCATTCCTAATGCTTACTCTCCAAGATATCTTATAATTTATCGTACGCCAGTCTAACAGTCTGTCCAGTTTGATTGACTTTACCGCGATTCTCAGCCCGAAATAACCTCCTTCATCGCCCCCTTCTCCTCGGAGACCTTCTCCATGCTAACCTCCTCGATCGGAGACACTCCGAGTTTGGCGGCCTCTTCATGCGTAAACGTGTCGTAGTAGTCGATATCGTCGTACTCGCCCAGACCAGCGGGAGGGAAGAACTTGTTGAGCCCATAATAGACGGTAAAGCTGATGGCAAACCCTAGGGGGAAGGCCAGGTAGAACATTTGGGTGCTTGCGAGCGGCACGGTTATACTGTGGTTCACATTGGCGATGAAGCCGGGCAACTGAGGGGCCCAGCCGACAACCCAGGCCACGAACGACCTCGCATTGAAGCCTCGGAGATAGTAGTAGATGCCAGACGGAGAAGGTGTGTAAAGCGCCGAGAGTTTGATGCGTTGGGATCGAATGATGAAGAAGTCACAGATCTGGATGCCGCACATGGGGCCCAGGAACACCGAGTAGGCTCCCATGACGGAGAGGAAGGTCCCAGCTGATGCCAGCAGTTGCCACGGGCACATGGCAATGGAGAGGACCAGCGCAAAATACGCTCCTCGTCGGATGTTGAAATACTTGGGCAAGAGACCAGCCAAATCCATGCCGGCGCTGTATGAGTTGTCCACGGAGTTAATAGCCAGTTGGCACACGACCAGACCCACGCCGGCGAAGAAGGATCCGGCACGAGATTTGGCATTGTAATCATCGGCGAGCCATCTCAGGATGATATCGGGGGGGTTCCAGTAGGCCTCCCCATAGAGCTGGAGCGAGGCGGAGCTGGTCAGGCAACCGAACAATGGCAGGATCGTACCCAGGGTGATGATCGAGAACCTGCGCATGGGAAGTAAGTAAATGACTGATAGAGAGAGCATTGAGTGACATGACACTATCGACTGTGTTCTTCAAGGAAGAGGATAAAAGGGGATATACGAACCATTGGCCAAAAATCTGGTCTCCTTCACGGCGAGCAAAGCGAGAGTAATCCTGAATCTGTTTAGTACAAGGCTGGCACACATCGATGGGGTTGTTCGTACCGCTTGATTCGTGAGGCCCACGGCAATGCCCCCGATGACGGTCGTGATACCCTGAACAATGGCCCAACCCAATTGACTGCCAGATTGCGCTTTTGCAGGGGCTGATAGCATTGGTCCACCGCCTCCGGCTGTCGAAAGGATGTAGGTCATCATGGAAAGGAGTGTCACAAGAGAGATGGCGTTCATGGCGTACAACAACCGGCGAATCTTTTCCGGCGGGACCCACAAGATCGGCAGTGTGATAATGTTATACACCACCCATCCGACGAGGTACTTGGTTGTGGTATTGGCAGATGCAGGAAGGGTGTTGTGCATGTTGTGATACGAGGGGAAGATCGCGCTGAGAACCGCCGAAACCTGAGAGAATTGATCAGTTTCCATCCAGTTTCGAGGGCTTAGTCAAAGCCCTTTCGCACGATCTTCACTCACACATAGGCCACCGGTCCAAGATTGAACCGCCATCCAAGTAAGTGACAGGATGATGCGCTGAACGATGATGATATATGCACCGTAAACTCCCCAGATCCCGCGCGAGAGGACGGGGAAACCGATATGCCAGCGGGCGCCGACCATACCGTTTCCGACGGCGACACATGCGATGAGGATTTTCCCGATGATCACAGCGATCATGGTTTGCCATACGGATAGTCCAACGGCGATCAAGGCTGCGCCCAGTTGCCAGTTGCTCAAGGCAATCTGGTTGATCGCCCAGAAGGAGATGTATGCCCAGGTGTCCCAGAGGCGCCGCGAGGGAGGCAATGGCCGGATGTCATCGTTGATCCAGACCGACGACTCTCCCGGAAGTTGGAGGCGAAATGGCCCAGGCTTGAGGCCCGGAATCTTCATTTCGAATGATCCCCTCGTTTATGTTCAGATGGCTTGGAAAATTCGAAATGCAGTCAGATGGAGAAGTGGTGCTTCTGTTGGCGCAAGTGGATGTGAAGAAGGCAGATCTGGGTCTTCTTCCATTGACGATCTGGTTATAAAGGATTCAGGGGAGTTTATGATCCTTAACAGTGACTCGGTCGACGGAGTACGTCTGCTTGCGAGATCTCTTGTCGCGTGATGAATCCCACTTGTGTGCCCCAGGCATAAACTTCACCAGATAGGCGGCCTCGCTGTCGCAGCGGAACGTATTCTCGGGACCTAGACTCCAAGGGGATGGGTCGAAGCGGCCATTGAGCGGGTAAGCAGCGAGATAAGAACTATTAGCGTCGCCAGGCCAGGTCTGGGTCACTGTATTCGCCGCTGTGGGGAGACGAAGCTTTGGCGTTTGGCTCTGTGGACTCGAGTCGGGGTCCTAATCCTAGGGTCTCAGAGACATATCCGAGGGTAGAAAGACCCTATCAGTACTCTCAGATCGGGGGAACATGGAGTCGATAGCCATGACCACCTATCTCATAGCTAGGACAGCCAATAATCACCCGGGTTGGCATCAAAACACCTATCTGTACCTATCAGCGGGCCTGGGCACGGAGAAACACACCAATGACTCGCTGTTGGATAATAGACTCGTACAGGCAACCGATAGCGAACCTGGGGTGCTTCGATGCGGGTGCCAATGGGGATTTTCCCGTCGCAGAATCCATATTGAAGTGCCGGCTCTTGATTGTTGCTCTCGCCGAAAGCTCCATGGGACGTGTCCGAATCTAGGTGGTTTGACATTTCCGACAACGTGGGCTTTGCGATTCCAGCATTGTCGAGGCACATATTCGCACGTAATACGATCCACCGGGAAGTTGCAGATGCTTTTGGTGCGCTAGAGTCAAGTCTGCATATAAGCCACTGAACCGGGAGATCTTTAGATCTCGGAGGCCACGCTCTCCTCGAAAATACCAGAACTGCAGCATGGGGTCACTCCGAACCCAAGGATCCCTGAGGATCGGTGTCGACGTCGGAGGCACCAACACTGATGCGGTCATTCTCGATCTGGACGCGGTCGACCAGCCAAACCGTGGAGTGCTCGCTTTCCACAAAACGCCAACAACAAGTCCAGATGTGACCGATGGTATCGAAGCTGCCGTGGGCAACGTACTGGGCCAACTTGGATCCGACAGGCCCGACATCTCCTGTCTGATCATCGGCACAACTCATTTCCTGAATGCCGTCATCGAGCGCGACTCTCGTCGTCTTTCGAAAGTCGCCGTGATCCGATTGTCAAAATCCTTTACGAGAGACATTCCGCCCTTCTCAGACTTTCCGCCGGCCTTGGCTGATCTCTTGAGAGGCTACTGTGGCTTCGTCGATGGCGGACTCCACATCGACGGATCGGAGGAAGCATCGATCAAGGAAGAACAGATCCTTGAGCAATGCAAGGCAATCGAGGAACTTGGGATCGATGCCGTGGTAATCTCAGGCGTGTTCTCCCCCATCGACAAGCATTTCGAACAGGAGAGCCGTGTTCGGGAAATCATGCAGAAGCGACTACCCAATGTCGACATTGTGTGCTCATGCGAGGTGTCCAATATTGGCCTCTTGGAAAGAGAGAATGCTTCCATCCTGAATGCGTCCATTCTCAAACTGGCTCGGCGCACAATTCGAGGGTTCCGTGCAGCCATGAAGAGGCTGGGACTCGACTGTTCACTATTTATATCTCAGAATGACGGCACGGTCATCGATTCCGTGTCTGCCGCGAAGTTGCCCATCAAAACCTTTTCGTCAGGGCCGACAAACTCGATGAGAGGCGCAGCATATCTCGGCCTTGCACAATTTGGGCGCAAGGATGAAGAACGTGTCTCGACCATTGTCGTCGACGTCGGCGGAACGACCACAGACTGTGGTGTCCTACTACCTTCAGGATTTCCTCGAGCAGCAGCCGCCTATGTCAATGTTGCGGGCGTGACGATGAATTTCCCCATGCCTCACATCGAGTCTATCGGTCTTGGTGGTGGATCCATCGTCCGGGAGCATGATTCGAGTGTCACAGTTGGCCCAGATTCGGTTGGGTATCAACTCACCTCAAGAGCGAAGGTGTTTGGAGGCGACGTCCTCACGACCACCGACATTGCTGCTGCTGCAGGACAAGAAGTGGGCGACACCACAAAGGTCAGCGACCTGAATCCCGAGTTAATCCAGCGAACTCAGAGCAGAATCAAGAAGATGCTTGAGAATCTCGTTGACCGGCTGAAGCTGACTCCGGCACCACTCCCTGTTCTCTTGGTCGGCGGAGGGTCCATCGTCTGCCCTTCAGAGCTGGAGGGAGTGTCTGAGGTTATTACACCGAAGTTCCATTCTGTCGCCAACGCCGTAGGAGCAGCGATCGCCAGAGTGTGTGGTTCGGTCGATTCGATTTATGTCACAGCCGAGATGACAGCTGCTGAAGCGGTGGAACAGGCCAAGGTACAGGCCGTGGAGAATGCCGTGGCCGCTGGAGCAGATCCCGACACGGTTACGGTTGTTGAGATTGACACCCTGCCCATCCCTTATGTGTCGGGACAGATCCGGATCATAGTGAAGGCTGTCGGGGACTTGTCTACCAACTACATCTCAAACAGCAAGAACCTCCTGGAAGCGGAAGATGATTGTGATACCGTTATATCAGAGCATGCGTCAAAGCCATCTGCTGCGTCGGCCTCCGTTAATGTCAGCCCGTTCGACTTTGATGCATATCGGCCGCAAATTGTGCGAAACAAGGAAGCCAACCGTGATGAATGGAACCTTACCGAGACCGACATCGAATGGTTAAGAGACGGATGTTACATCCTGGGATGTGCCGGTGGGGGTTCGCCCAAAGCCGAATATCTCAAGCTCCGTGACCAGCTCCGTGCTGGCTGCCGCGTTCGCGTCATCGACAGCTCGTCGCTTGCCGAAGATGCATTGGTTTATTGTAAGTTGAGCCATGAAATGGTACTCACCGTTGGGAGCTTGTACTGACATATGCTCAGGGGGCGGAATGATGGGGTCTCCAGCAGTGTCAATCGAACGGTTGAACTCTTCCGAATGCGTGCATGCCGTAGGAGATCTGATGGAGCTTCTTGGGCACAAGTCCTTTGATGCTATCATGGGTCTCGAAATCGGAGGTGCCAATGGACTCGAGCCTTTGCTCATCGCGTCATCTCATGCGTTCGATAGACCGGTCATTGACGGTGATTGGATGGGTGAGTTTCCTGCTCGCTCAGTGAGCACAGTCTGAGAACAATGCTGACAAGATTCAGGTCGAGCGTATCCAACATACTGGCAGACCACCCTGGCGGTCTACGAACCGGGACAGCTGACACCTTGCGCCATCGCCTCTGGGGATGGAAAGACGATTGTCATGACCAAGTCGCCTGATGATGAAATCGTCGATCGCGCACTGCGGGCGTCTTGCTCTGAAATGGGCTCCCGCGTCGGAATGGCCGCAAAGCCAACAACAACTAAACGGGTCCGGGATTATGGTGTGCTGAACACTCTTTCTCTGGCCTGGCGAATCGGGAGATGTGTGGCCCGCGCACAGCAGGAGAGCACCGTCCACACGGTCGCTGACCAGATCATCGACGCTGTTGGTGGGCCGACAACTGCCAAAATCCTCTTCCGAGGGAAGATTGTGGACGTTGACCGAAGGCTGTTCAAAGGCCATTCATATGGAGAAATTACCATTAAACAGACGCAAGAGGAGGAGGAAGAGAGTCGACATGAGAGACCGGCAGTCGCTGAAGGTGGGATTGTGAAGATCCCCTTCAAGAACGAGAACATCTATGCCAAACACATCAGTGAGGACGGCACAGAGAGTTACCTGGCAACGGTGCCAGACCTTATCTCCGTTCTTGATACCCAGTCAGGCCTTGCCCTTGGGGTTCCAGAGTATCGGTATGGTCTCATGGTGACGGTGCTGGGGATAACCTGCTCCCCACGCTGGACAGACACTCCGAGAGGGCTGGAATATGGCGGTCCTCGAGCGTTTGGATACGACATCGAGTACAAGCCTGTGGGGGTTTATGTTGAGCCGAAGAGCGTCATCCTAGAGTATGCCGGTCAGGCAGCCACGTAGATTAGAACATAAACAGAGAACAATGTTTCGATAACAAAGAAATGTGTTCGTCGCCTCCTTCGTGGTTGCCGTCATCGCAGGAAGCATCATCACGTGATATGAGATCTGCTGACTCAGCTCAGCCTCGGCTACCATTGGCCAAGGAATCGTGCTTCATCGACCGCTTCTTTATCTCGACTTCGTCCGAACCACGTTCGCTCAGTCAGGCATCATTATTGGAAACCCAGAGCAGGCTGGCTCTACGGAGTCTCTTGCCGAGTGTACCAGCGTATGGCAGACGACATTCTTCCCATTGAGTGACACGCGACTCTTCTGTATCAGCCCTCATGACTCCGGAGCGCGAGGCTGTGTATGCCCCTCGGAAGAGGCAAGCGTATGGATCACCCCCCGATGTTGCACAGGCGAGTTGGATTATGTGTTCTCTAACAATACGCGCAGTTGTTCTCGATGCCACACAAAGAGGATTAAATGCCTCGGAGGTATGCACACGTCCACAAGGCTGATCTGAGAACCCATGGACTGATCTTCACTGCTCAGGTGTCCCGTGCAGGAACTGTGCGCTTTCTTCCTCACCATGTATATTCCCGCCATCGCGAAAGCACCGGACCTCGAGCAGCCAGCAGTATCCGATCCTCCCTGTGGGTTCATTTCCAGACGAGATATCTTTCAACCCCGTCCTCAGTAGCGCAGCGACCATCTCCAGTTCAGCGCCGGCCGGATCTTACCGCCGACTCGAGAAGGATTTCAGCTCCAGCCGCTCCAACAACAGTCAGGATGGCCATCGTCGGCCAACATATCGCGGCAATCCTTCCTGTCCGTCTTTCGTGGAGCAGTTCGTGTCGTGGATTGCTATCCAGAGGTCCGAGCTGATGACTTTCGATGAAACATCTTTTGACCCGTCGTGGTCTGCCTGGGGACACTCAAACTTTGACTTGACAGACTCGGCATTGGAGATCTCCATCGATACAGTCCTCTCGCGACCCCCTGTCAATTCAAGAGGATCGAAACCGGTCAAAATTCGTCTTCCACCTTACAACCACAGTATACATATCATCCAGGTCCTAGAGTCTGCGATTGGACATGAGCAGCACTATTTCAGGCGCCGAGATCTTCGTGCCAAAGTCGCGCAGATGCATCAGTCCCCGGAGTCGGCGCAGAGCAAAGATCAGGGATGGCTGTGTCACTGGCTTGCAATCATCGCACTTGGGGAGCTCTACAGCACCCACAAGGAGACGCAGGTCGACCCTCTAGACCCTTTGGGGTCTGCAATACCGACCTCGGACGGAGTTGTTGAACCACCCGGCGCCGACTATTATCACCAATCCGTAAGTCTACTCCAACAAGTGGCCGAAAACCCGGATGTGCAATACATCGAAACATTGTGCATTCTCGCTCTTTACGCCTTCGGTATGAATCGAATAAACACAGCATACATGTATGTCGGGGTGGGGATGCGCGCAGCCTTGTCTCTGGACTTGCATCGAAGTCCTCAAGATTTTCCGTCCGAAAGGTCCAACCTGCCGTTGGAAGAGCTAGAGCATCAAAAGAGGCTCTTCTGGACCGTTTACTACCAAGACCTGTATGTAATGTCCCCTGCCTGTGGTCACCCACCCCTTTGTCGGCACTGATGAATTTGCATTTAGACTAGCCACCAGCATGACTGGTCGCCCATGGGGCGTTCTGGACGATGAAATCACCGTTGACTACGCAGACTCCAGTCGCCTCACGGGTGACGCGATGCTGGAATTCTTCGACGGCGAGGTGGCAAATATCCACATTGAGTTGATGCGATTGCGCAGTCAAGCATATTCGTCGCTGTACGGCTACGCTGGAACGGCCATCAATCCCTACTCATACATCTCGCTCTTCAATTTCGATCTGAGCCATCGTCTATCGGCGCAACACCTGGACAAAATAAGAGAATTCCATCGCGCGCTCAAGGTGCTCGAGAGCGAACTCCCGACCTCGTTGAAGATGGTCCGATGTTGGAACGGTTCCATGATGAATCTGAATCGTGTCAATGCACATCTTTACCTCACCTACCACCAGGTTCGACGGCCCCAGACCCTATCACACAAGCCCCCTTGGATTTCATGTCTGACATATGTTTCTCTCACAGTCAATCCTAGTTCTCCTCCGACCGGCCCTTGTCAACGCGTACAACGACTGGTTCGCGTCACAGAGTAGGCATGTCAACGCGGCTTCGTTGACCAGTCCAGACGCACAGCAGGCCACCGGCGTATTCAAAGTCCAAGACTTGTACGTGGCCTCGCTCGAGTCCGCGAGGGAAGTTGCCTCCATTCTACAGTGGCTGCGCGCCCAAGGGGCTTTCTGTAAGTTTACCCTGAGCCAATCCCTCAACCCCAGACAGGAGTTCTCGGTTTTCTGTGCGAAAATGTGGCACGCGATGGTCTTTGGACAATAGGTTCTAACTTCTTCCCGCAGCGACGTACTCGTATTTTAGCGCCAGCTTCGCCTTTAGCACTGCAATAACGCTCTACATCGCCCGGACGATGCAATTCGAGGTGTATCGCCCTGACGCCACCAACAACAATCCCAACATCAACACCGAAAACGCCACCAACTCAAACAGGTACGACAAGACCGACTTCCCCTTCACCGCCAATGATCAATCGGCGCTGGACACGACGCTACTCCTCCTGGGCCACCAAATCGCGGCTGGAAACGCCCCCGCGATCGAATTCGGCCGGTTACTGCGCCTGCTGGACAATAACCTGCAGGCGCTGCAGAGCGCGATGCAGAGCGCCGTCAGTCTGGGCGAGATTGACTTGACCTTCCCGACTCCGGGGATCTTGCATTTGGTAAGTTGAATTGAGTCGAGCCATGTCGTGTGGCTCCATACGGCCTTAGCTGGCTCCCTGTGGTCTTTGTTTTGTTTTATGCCCCATGCAGTCAGATTGAAGCGAAAGGACAGCATTGCTAATTCAATGTTTTTATTTTCTTGCATAGGATGTCGACAACACACAAGGCGAAACGCCACTTATCCCCGGAAACAGATGATGCCGGGGAAAAGCGCGAAGCAGAGCTGCCGGAGCCTCTCTCTTGCCTTTGATGAAAGAAAACGCCGTTCGCAGGCCAGACGGTTTCTCAACTAAGAAGACTCGAGAAGTTTCGGCTCGTGTTCGAAACTGTGATTGTACTGCAGTACATATATAATATCACGACACTAATGAGAAGAGGAGTTTGGCCGTGATGGCTTCCTTGCGCTGTGACGCGCTCCACGAGCTTTCTTCCACTCGTCGTGGAAGGATTCCAGGTTTACCGGCCTGTGAGCCGACTTGCTACGTCGAGAGGAGAGGCTCTTCTTTATACGAGGGGGGCAATCCTCATTCCGCGCATGGGAAACGGGAGCCCGATGAAGGACACGATCAAGTCTATCAGGAAAAGCGTGACCTGAAAGCAGGTTCTTGTCGCTATTTCCACAGGGGCATGCGTAACCAGTTGTTTCATATACACTATCTGGGCGATAGGCCCTAATTTGTACATGCAGATCATGTCATTAAAACCTTTGCTCCTTATTCCCACAAGTCGACCACCCTCGCTTGAAAATTGAATCACCGCCGCCTCCGCCTCCTCAATTCAAAGTTATACTCATCCGCCTCTTCATCATCGTCCTGGGCCTCCGGGGCTCCTTCTGCGTCGCCGTGAGGGACGTTCTTCTGACCTACCAGGGAATCGGAGGGTTCGGCTCCCCAGACAGAATCTCGGCTTTCGATGCTTTCGATGCCATGATTCCCCAACATCCATCGCCCTAGCCCGACCACAGCCTCATAAGTCTCCTGGCCGGTGGGCAAGATATCGGACCGGGGTAACAAGAAGCCGTATGTTCCGGTGTCTCGAAGCTTGATCTGAAATGAGAGCTTTACGTCGAGGTCGTGGTAGAAGAAGTCCAAAGCAGAGCCGCCCTTCGACTCAGTCTGGATCCTCGTCTTCTTTGCCTGGTCCAGAAAGGTGACCGAGCCATCGCAGGCGCTTTCCACTCCGTAGTAATGTCCGTTGGTCAATCGGAAGGATTTGGCAATTCCGAGAGCCACTTCCTCGAGGTCTTCAAGGTTCGGTGGGACAGCGTCGCACGTGTAGCTGTACGGATAGAGAACTTCCTGGGAATAGGAGTGTAGATCCAAGAATGCAACAAACGTCACGTTGTTGTTGGCCGTCTCGTTCTGTGCCCATTCGGTCAGCAGGCGGGCTTCTGTCGCGGCCAAGGGGCTTGGGCCAGCGTAGTCGTCACTGCAAGCGTTGTCTGTGTTGCCATGCCCATCCCAGCCAAAGCCAAAGGAATGATCCAGATCAATGCCCGGGCAGAACGGAATCGCCGTGGCTTGTCGATTCTTCCGCCAGAGTCTATCAGTGGTCCATGTATACTCATAACCATCTGGATTGAGGACTGGGACAAACACCACGTCAAAGTGGTTGAGCATCTTCGTAACGTACGGAAACTCCGGGTGCTCATATCGAGTTATTAGGCTGTAGGCAATGAAAGCGGCTGTCGAGACCGAGACCCATTCTCGTGCATGGCTGCCGCCAACAATTAGGAGTGTTTGTCTCGAGCCATGTGAGTCTCCGGGGGTATAGTCGGCATGTGTGCGTATCCGCAACGCCGGGATATCGCGACCTTCAGCAGACTGGCCGATGTTGATCAATTCGGTCTGTTGGGGAAACAGGGAGGACAACAAGCGGAGCCAGGGATACAGAACCGACAGAGGCTGATAGTCGTGGAAGAACAAATCTTGGGGAGGGTCGCTTCCTTTCCGCCAATTCAGGGACTCTGTGAGACTCGAGATGAGAGGTTGCTGCCCCGCGCTCGAGTGTGAGTCCGGATATGTGTCGTAGACGGCACGGGCGAGATCGTGCATGAGAGGGGTGTAGGCGTCGTGAAGTGAGGGTGGGAGGAGGCCAACAAACGAAGGCACCACCTCTTTCGCTATTCGAATATCCACCCACTCGGTTGTTGCCTCCCATATGTCCAGATACAAAATGTCTGCCGCCTCCGACAGGGCTCGCGCTTCATCTTCGGTCTTGATTTGGAATCGCAGGACGACGTCGCTGCCGTACCGGGCGCGAAAATTATCGGGGGCCTTCGGCGTTCTCGAGTGCGAGGAGGGTTTAGGTGTGGATTTGTGTGGAACGGTCCATATTGACTCGATGATTGTGTCTCGTAGCCTGCGGAAAGGCCCTGGTGTCGTTCCCCGACGAGGGTTTAGGTATCGTTCGCCGTACGACAAGTGAGAGGAAGATTCGGTGGTTGGAACGGAGACGGTGCAGGATATGAGAGCGGATAAAATAAGTAGATCGCGAAATGAAGGAGCCATAATGGGCAGGATAGCAGTCTGTTATTGTAGCATGAGAGACTGATAGTTGTGGTTGAGAGAGAGGATGGGGAGAAGGGTGGATGTTCTAATGTGGAAATTGAGCACAAGCGCAGACGGTGGTGCGCTCGAGGGTAATACAGCAGAAGAGGGGAAGGAGGCGTCGAAGAATCCCGGCCAGCCAGTGGAGCAAGAGAAGATCTTCTCCGAGGGCGTTCAGTGCGCAGGCGCAGGGTGTAGGAGATAGTGATACGAGCGGTGTTTTGGGAGCAAAGAGAAAATGTCCTCCTGACGACTAATAATAACACGAATATGGCCAAAGTCAAGAGGAGAAGCTCGAAAACGCCAGTGCCTGGGCCTCGAGTGCCCGCAGTCTGGAGTCTGCAGCCCGCAGTCCTGAGTCCGCCTCTCCTGTTTCTTCGTATTTTCTCCCCCCCATCAGGCCTCACGCCCAATGAAACCGGAATGCCGAGTTTATCCTCACCAGAGAGCGGATAGGCATAACGGCTCGAGCATAGGAGACGGAGGAGCTTGATTCCTTGCAACTCTTCCCCATGGCCACCACTTCATCTCGATCGCGACATCCACCCGCTGAATCTCACCAATAGTTCCACGTGTCCCGTTCTAGCGGACAGCTGCATACACATGTGCAAGTCTGCACTTTATGATCTCACGAAAGAATTTATGCACCGTAACGTGTCCGTGTGTTGCTTTTATTCATGCGAGAGCTTCACTTCTGGAGTTCCCGCATCCCTTCCTTCATCGGCTGCCTCTGCTTGATGGGGGCAAAATGCAGTCTCTATTCTTCTTGATATGCAAGGTTGATTTCGAGCTATTGTGATGCATCTGCCGGGTTCATCAAATCATCTCGACGTGGCCTCCGGGCAGCTCGGTCCTGCCACCAAGAACGGCCAGCTTACACCTTGTACTCCTCCAAGCCCCATTTCCAGACGGTGGCATAGGGAGTCATACCGTCCTCGCGGAAGTCGACCAGCACGTACATGCCGTTCTCATCCATCGACTCGCCCTGGTACACATCATAGTTGTCCCAGTTGCCCAGGATCTTCTTGGCCGCAGCAGGGGCTTCAGTTTGGAATTGCTTGATCTCTTCAGCGCTCTTGCCGAGCTCCTTCAGCTTCTCGGTCAGGGCCTTCATGTATTCTGCGCCCGTGTTAGTACAACATGCTCCAAACTTGACGAGGATCTCTAACGCACTCTTGAGTTCGGACTGGTATGCCTTCTTGCTCATGCCGCTCTCCATCTTCTGCAGACGGAACTGATCGGCCAGATCAAGGACGGGGGCGTTGTCGCCGCCATCCTCTCCATCTTCCGCATCCTCACCCTCCGCAGACGGGTTGGCACCCTCGAGAACTAGAGTCGGAAAGCAATTAGTACCACCTTGACCAGCATCCTTCGCAGGCACACCCACCGAAGTTCTCAGCGCCCTTCTTGATCATCTTTCCATCAATTTCCCAGAGGCCATTGCCTGCGTCGATGATCTTGCTGGTGTCCGAGACGATCTCGTCGCCGGTGATAATGTCCTGGTGGGAGAGCAGGTCAGTTTCTGGTCGCAGTGCACTGCGCGGCGAGGCGCCTGCTGCGGTATGGTCAAGTCATGGTCTGCGCGCTGCGTACCCTGTAGATAATCATTTTGAAGAGGGGCACACGAGGATGGTGTGGTGAGAAGGAGAGAACAACGGATTGAAGGGGGGTGTCTGAGGAAAAAAGTAACCTGGCAACAAAAGAGCGAACGCAGGCTTGCAGTGGCAGACGAGGGGTTCAAGATCCTCGCTGGGCAGCAGGCGTCTGGCCCCCTCGAAATTTTGTTCGGCCACTGACCAGTGACAATGGGACAGTGCTTGGCGCCAGAACAACATCACGTGGTCTCGGTCTCGGTCGTGAGCTGTGGCGGCCGCTCGCCGGTGGGCTGATGATCCGGACATCGGACGGGGCGACTGAGGCCTGAGGGACTTGCAGGGTCTTGTCTCTTGACTCTTGGGGGGCAAATTCAATGCTATCGTCACCTCACCTCATCAAGCACCTGCGCCCAATTTACCTCACGCGTTCATTCTCCCTCTCCCTCTCTTCTTCTTCTCCCACTCCCTCCTTCAAGTCGACTTCATTCAGATACTTTGCTATGCGCCCTTTCTCCCTTCAATTGTAGCTCTATTTGCTTTCCAACTCTGAGTCTGCCCTGCCCGACTTCCAGACACCGAATCCTCCCACTCCCGGTCACTCCTTTACCATTACTCGATCCGAGTCTGCCGCACGCGACTCTAATATCCTCCTGATTCCTCGACCCGCCTTACCCTTCATACCGACGATCTACCATTGATCCAGAACTCGAAGACAGGTCGGCATGATGGCGAACGCAACCTCTACCGACCTGCCTCCCCTCCCGTCTTATACCCTTACGCCTCGGCCACCCATGATCCCCGGCATATCCGACAATGCCTTACAGTTACTAGCGCCCATACTCGGCTATTGGGTGTTTTCACTCTTCTTCCATGTCCTTGACACGTACGATCTCTTCCCTCAGTACCGGCTTCACACTCCCGCCGAAGTTCTTAAACGCAATCACGTCTCGAGGTACGAGGTACTGAGAGACGTGATCATACAACAGATCGTCCAAACGGCTTTTGGACTTCTTGTGTCATGCTTGGACCCCGTTGAGACCGTGGGAAGAGAACAATATGATATCGCCGTCTGGGCCCAGCGCCTGCGCATGGGACAACGATATATACCGGGCCTTCTCGGCCTCCTCGGACTTGACGCGACGACGTTGGCGAAAACTATCCAAGGCAGTCACCCTCAGATTGCTGGTGTCTTGTCCGGAGGACGCTACTCCGCTCAATCATTCGCACCGTGGGAGCTTTTCGCCGCAAACGCGATCTACTGGGCCGGCATTCCAGCCCTCCAATTCTTCGTGGCGATCCTCATTGTCGACACATGGCAGTACTTTCTCCACCGGGCGATGCACATGAACAAGTTCCTCTACACAACGTTGCACTCTCGACATCATCGGCTGTATGTGCCCTATGCTTATGGAGCCCTATACAATCATCCTTTGGAAGGCTTCATGCTTGATACGCTCGGCACTGGAGTCGCGTATCTGGCGACCATGATGACCATTCGACAAGGACTCTGGTTCTTTACGATTTCAAGTATCAAGACGGTCGATGACCACTGCGGGTATGCCTTCCCCTGGGACCCCTTGCAACATGTCACCTCGAACAACGCTGCCTATCATGATGTCCACCATCAAAGTTGGGGAATCAAGACCAATTTCTCCCAGCCGTTCTTCACGTTCTGGGATCGCCTTCTCGGTACAGCATGGACAGGGGGAGATGTGTCCGCCCGCTATCGACGTGACCGACTGGCTGCCCAGAAGAAAGTGGACGCCGATGCGGCCGCGGCAAGTTCCTTGGTCAACTCGCCGAAAATTGACATGGATCACGCAAGCAAGCAAGCATCCCAGAGTCAGAGGCAGGTCCTCGATGACAGGGAGAACGGTGGTCCCCAAATCTTAGAGGAAGAGGCAAAAGAGGAGCAAGAAGTAAAACAGTCCTTGAGACGAAGCACACGACGCAAGAGTGGCTTCGACCCAAAGTCGATCTCGGACCGTGTGGTCGGGATTCATTCAAGAAGCCCGGCGATTCTCCACGCAGACGGGATGCATTGATGGGAGTTGTATAAAATATTGTTTCTGGTATGAGCAAATCTGACATGGATATGATCTCCAAGGGTGCGACTCGGTTGACGGCGGCATGATTGATTCGGGATCAGGAGTTCAGGCTAGGCTTATGTGCCTTCTTACTGTCGACGCAGCGGGATTACGGTAATGTGTATAAAACCAAGCAGGGTCTGGCACCGCAGGCCCAGGGAGTGCCAAAATTTTGCATCTTTGAATTCCAAAGACAAAATTCATTTCTTTGACTTTTTGGAGACGGCAACTTTTTCCTGCTCCCTTTTTATCTCAAAATTCAAGATTGACATGAAGTTCAAAATCTGTCCGTTCCAGAGGTGCCTTTCACCCCGACTCAACACGCTTCAGCATTGATATTGCATCTCTTTGTTTGATTTCGTGCCGTCCCAACACAAGGGGTATCTATCTGCTTTTGTGTCGAGTCTTTGTCTGCCAATGCTGGAACCCCCTTTGATCTCCCGCTTTATGGTGAAGTCATTGTTGCTGGCGACAGACTCGCTCTGCCTCCGAGCACGAGAGAGGCCTTATGTGTCTCACGCCGACCGTCCTTCAAGCAAACCGCAGAACTCATGAAAGCAATACCAGCAAACTTCGGTGTACACGCTTCACAAACACGCAGCATATCCTCTCTCAGGCAAGTCATCCCGGATGAGAATCCTCATCTAGCTGACAAAATGCATATCCAGGACATCCCCCGGAGCTGTGTCCCTACCTTGGCTGAGATCCTCCAATTCCGAGCAGACGAAGGTGCGCAAGCTCGGTCCAAGCGAATCACCCAGACCGCCAAAGGGTTACCCTGGATTCTCAAGCCCAGTCTACTGGGGAAGTTATTGTTGTTGCCAACTCGCGGACATCTATGCCAACTGCACAAGGTCCTGGATTTCCCCGTGGTCGAAGCCGTCCTTCGCCATGTACAGCTCGAAGCTGGAATCCGTCTCAACAATGTCGTCTCTCAGTGCCAGCTATTGTCTCCAGAGCAGTATACCCGCGTGATGAGGCTGCGGAGCCTGCATGCGCTGTGGCTGGATCCAGAGCAGTACGAGAAAACATTCTTGTCGTCGACGAAAGAACTCAAGTGGTCCTACCAAGTGGATGGGTGCGAGGCATGCATTCTCTCGAGGATCACTGGAGACCTGGAAGTTCTTCTTGACCTTCGATGGGCCATGCGATCGCGGGCGACGAGCAGGTTCGTTGCGAAGCACGGCAACCCTCGACTCGAGGTTTGGGTGCAGACCTGGCTTGAGAAGACGATGCAGCATCTTGAAATGATGACGAGCCAGCAATTTGATCTGGATGCGGCCATTTTGCGGAACGAAGAACAGGCGATGGCTTTTAAGAGAATGAGAGCAAAGATCCATTCTCTGCGGAAGAACAAGTTGAAGATCATGGATGTGGGCGGCAAGAAAGGGGTCGCGAAAGTCGGGCATCACCGACGGCATGGCTCTGACCAGACTCATCAACCATTGAGAACGACGGATCCGGATCGAGAGCGAATAATAGTATACGCCGACAAGACACTATTTGACGATGCCGCCGCCGCTGATGACATCCCTGCCGAGTTCGAGGAAGAAGAGCTCGAGGAGATCGATACCTACACAGCCTTGACCAGCACTCCATACCTGCCCATGCATCCCAATCCTCATGCCAAACATCGACAAACCCTCATGGCCTCTGCCTCCGCCTCGGTGTCTGCGGATACCAACTCCACAGACCAAAGTCCTTATCAGGATCGATATCGGATGCCAGAAAGAGAGTCCGTCTACAGCGATGAGATCAAGACAATCGATACCGAAACTCCAGGCGCAAGCAGACATCTTGACAGTCGAGAGTCAGAATACCATCCACCACCAATGCAAATGTGGAACAAGAAGAAACCAGAGCCATCCCGATATCCGACCTCCTCTCATTTGCATACTCCAGAAAGCTCCCGGACAGCCCGAACCCGAACACGCAGTCCCGCAGACACATATGTCGCCATCCTCCCCGGCTCGTCGCCGTTCATTACTACCACAACTACTCCAGCGGCCTCTACGAGGGAAAGTGACCGTGAATCGTCGTGGGGAGACATGTATGAGAGCCAGGTGCATCTGCGGGAGGACCTGAGATGGTTCTACGGGGGAAATGGGAGATGAGATGACTGCTATCTGATACAATACGATGCTATGCTATGGGATTTGAATACTCGATTCATTAATTATGAAGGAGAATGTGGGTGTAACATGCCTTTGTCCACGAGAGAACGATTGATTGCTTTTGTGGATTTCGCTGAGAGATGATGAACAAAGGGAGTTGAATATGTAATACAATAACGTTTAATGATGTTCTTTGGGAAGGTAAGGTAGTAGTGTATAAGGTACTTGAGACAACCTATCTGGTTTCTTTCTATGGCTTTGATCAAACGGGCACGGAAGAACTGCACCCGGTCGGTCAAGGGGATGGTTTTTTTAGAGAATCTCTGTGTATGAATGACTATATGGTGATAATAGAAATTCCTATCAAATGGTCTTAAACCGTTGAATTCACAACCTCAACTTCAGCGACATTCGCCTTTGCCGTGTTCTTGTTGGCCTCCGCTTTGGCCGCGTTCTCAGCCATGGCCTTGAACCCGCGCCACCACACGCCGTCCGTGGTAAGGCCCTCCTCGATCAAGAAGCGCTCGCTCTCGTCGGCGTACTCGACAGGGTTGCGGTAGAACAACTTATCAACCACGCACTCGACGGCCTGGCCGGTCTTGACCTGGCCGTCGACGCCGTTGCTGAGGCTGTCCTGAGCGACACGCCCGTCTTCGGCGGTCAGCTCGTCGTATGCCCGGATCATGGTCGAGACGGGGGTGATCCACTCCTTCGGCCAGAGGGATGTGACTTCTGAGGGTGTGAGGCCCGTGTCCACGTACGCTGGCATGATGCAGTTGACGGCGATGTTGTCCGTGGCGAGGAGCATGCCGCCCACGGCCCGCGTCAGGCCCAATACCGCGTGCTTGGTCGCGCAGTACTCTGGCACCACGGGGAAGGGGTAGATGGACGAGGCGGATGCCGTGATGACGACTTTCGGGTTGAAGGGAGTAGTGGAAGTGGCCGCCTTGAGTTTCTTGGCCGTGCGTCGAGTGTAGTGGATGAACAGCCTGAGGCCATAGAAGACGCCGATCTGGTTGACCTGGGTGCAGATCATGGGAGGCTTGACGGGCTCACCGTCGACGTCGACATCCGTCGGCACCGTGATGGGATCCTTCTCGGCGGTGCCGGCGTTGGCAGCGAAGAAGTCGATCTGCCCATCGCACCATTCGTAGGCCTGCTTGAACAGCGCCGCCTGCGAGTCCCACGAGCCGACATCCGTTTGGATGAACGTGTGCCGCTCAGAGTCCAGCGTCGATGAGATGGCCGAGTATGCTTCGGCCCGGATGTCTGCAACCACGACGCGCCAGTCGGGTTTGGCCAGAAGGTGTCGCACCAGACCCAGCCCGATGCCCGAGCATCCACCTGAGGCATCTGTGAGCAAGGCCTTTATTGCATCAAAAGGGGTAAAGTACCTGTGACGAGAGCGGTTTTCATGTTGCCTGTTACTATTCCGCACGGAGGATAGCTGGGTACGTAGTAAGGAGGATCACGGGCCTCGCTTGACGTCAAGGTCAAGAATGAGAGAAAATATATAGAAGATCACGAAACCGGGAAGATGGAAGAGAGGAACACGGCACAATCGAAGAGGAGGATTGGTAATGAAGAAGATGCAATACAAGTAATAATGGCCAACTGAGGGCCGTAGCCGTGGAGTATTGCGTACGAGTATATCGGGGGGCCTTGAACCGAGGTGTCGCTGGTCGTTGTCTGTGCGACCTGACTCGACGCCCACCTGGCGTCCAA
Source organism: Exophiala alcalophila (assembly GCA_001599775.1). NCBI lineage: Eukaryota > Fungi > Ascomycota > Eurotiomycetes > Chaetothyriales > Herpotrichiellaceae > Exophiala > Exophiala alcalophila. The sequence goes on from BCHY01000001.1 coordinate 1,544,420, forward strand.
GTCTGTCCGAGGCTCACAAGCCTTACAGTTCCCCGGTTCCCCCGCAGAATCGCGGTGATTCGTACCAATCAGAGGAGGTGTAGGCGCTGTTAAGAGACCAGGTGTGGAGCTGCGTTGCGTTCGAGTACATAGTCAGTGACTGTTGCGAGGAGTTGCGACAACTTGTGAGGGCTCTCCTGCTGGGCGGCTCGCCTCAGGCCGCCCGTAACAGCGGATGCTGGATCCTGGGCTTATTGATATTGACGTCCGCATCAACATGAGTATCTCGAGACGTCAAGATCGTCTGCCGTCCGGTCCTCAGACCTTTGTCTGCTCGCGCACCGTCCAGAGAGGAGCAATGGTTTCAACAGCTCTTTCAACAACAGCCTTGATTCGGTCGCGCAACACGCCGTTAGCACACTCCACGTCCAGATTCTCCAGCCAGAGCTTCGCCACGTGTTTGTCGAAGTGGATTTCCAGCCCGGGGACGGGAATTCCTAATGCTGCCAGTCTGGCGCGCTCTGCCGCCTCAGCCCCTTCAATATCAGCTTCGTCGTCCGAGAGCTCTTCTTCCTTGGTTTCGGGGTCGCCCGGTGAAGGCAGCTTGCAGTCGTGCTGGGAACTGATTCGGGGTGTTTCGATGGGCGTGATGCTATCCCCGAACTGTTCTTCGAGAAACATGCACAGCCGTGAAAACCGGTCTTCAGGTGACGGTTGGGTGTGTTCGTTGGCCAGCTTTGCGACGCTGGCGTTGTGTTCATTGTCATCATGAGAATGTGTCGCTTTGGACGATGAATATTTGACCGCCGCCGGGCTGCTTTCGACCGTCATCAGTACAGCCATGACTGCGTCGGCGATCCCGTCATTCATAGTGTTTCCTTCCCACTCCAGCTCGACCTGCTTTTCGCGACCCGACCATTTCAGAGTGATGCATCCCATTATCAGGAAGGTCCGTCGGGGTTCCATCAAGATCTCTTCGTCTGCATCTTCGTCTGCCTTGACCCCGTTTTGTCCATTTGGCTGCTCCGAGTCATCCTCTTTCTCCTTTGTGTCCGGCTCATGGCCGTTAGCGTCGGCTTTCGTTCGACCGACCTCCTCGATGCTCCCAAACGTTCCTTCAAGCGCCCAACGAATGAGTTCGACCCCAGCAGCAGCGAGGGTGATGTGTTGGCGGCAGAGGATCGTGGTTGTCGTTAGACCAGCATACTCTCGGAGGTCCTCAGGCGCCATCAGGCTCAGCTTGAAGCCGTTTTGGACCAGGACTCCGCTCACCACCCGCGTCTCGTCGGTTTCGGCGGACGATGGGGGAGGGATCTGAGCAAGCTTGCCGACCACCTTGGCCAATTTATCCTTCTTGAAGGCAATTTTGATTTCTGCACCATTTTCGGGACTGTAAACTTTTGTTTGATGTGCGTTTGGGTTGCTGGTCAATCGTCGAGAATTCAAATCCAAAAGTCTTGATCGTAATCGTGCTGCTTGTGATCGTTCTCCGTGGACCAGAATGACATGCGCCGCGGCGACCTGCTCGATGAACTCGACATTCTCAACGCCCGTAACGTGTGCCGCAAATTGGAATTCTTCAACCGTACACCGTCGTGGGATCATCACAGCAGCGTCCTCATCTTTCGTTTTTCGTCCCATGGGCTGTCCGGCGCCCGTGTTTCCTCCGCTCATGATCGCGGGGATCATGTCCGGCTCGGACAGGATGGTTCGTCCCATTGTTCCCTCAATGTTGTAACCCGTCATGATCACGCCGTTGCGCTGGTCTGGGGCCCACCGCTCCAGCAGGATGCGCGACATTCCCGACTGAATCATGCCGGGGGATGCCAACATGACGCATCCTCCAACATCATCAAATCGATCAAGATTTCGCAAGCTTCGCACAAATCGAAAATCCCAGGGCCCGGCACTGACTCCTTTGGCGTTCCCGGCCGCTTCCGCTTCGGCCATGCGCTCTCGGAACATTCGTTTGATGTTGTCATTCATAGCATTGATATACGTCTGATATACCACCATGCACTTCCTGGCAGTGTTTCCAGTGTAATAGATGGGGATTTTTTGAAGGTCGGGATGTCGCTGCCAATAGTCCTCGAGAATCAGGAGGAGTTCTTGCGCTCGGCCGAGGGCAAACACCGGCATCAAGACCTTGCCACCACGGTTTAAGATGCTCGACACCGACTTGAGCAGGCCAGTCTCGCGCTCAGCACGTGGAGGAGCGTTCGAGATTCCAAAGGTGGACTCGGTAATGAGAACATCGATCTTGCCAACGCTGGCCGGGTTTGGAACCTCGGCCGCGACGAGATGGCGATCTTGTTCCCGGGAGTAATCTCCGGTGAAGAAGATGTTGAGACCTGCAATGTTGATTAGGAACATGGCAGCTCCTAGCACATGGCCGGCCGGATATGGGGTTATCCGAATTCCGGCCACTGTGTGCGTAGTATAGAAGTCTATTGTTTCGATTTGAGGGAGGGTCGAGATGTGGTCGGCTTCTGTGTAGAGTGATGTTCTCTGGTCGGAAGTGGACGTGGTGTTGCTCACTCTTACCGAGTCTTGAATGAGCCACTTGTATATCGCCTTGGTAGGATGTGTCATGAAGACACGCCCCTTGAAGTCGGTCTTCGCAAGGACATACGGCAGCGCAGCCGCATGATCTAGATGAAAACTGCATCACATCTCCGATTAGCTACTGGCCATAGCAGTTGGGGGTGCACCTCGCCTCGCAAGGTCTCGAGAGACGCAAGATGAAGGCAGAGAAGGAAAGGAATCAAGACGAATTTTGTGGCTGAACAAGATTGTATTGATGTCTGTCTATAGATACAAGACCGATCGTGGGAGCCATGAGGTTCATACGCCGCCAGCGATCTTGCAACCTGTGTTCAATCGCCATCTGCAAATTGGTGCATTTTCATGTGTCCGACCAACAGGGAAAGCCCAGAGAAACAAGGAGAAGGGTCACCTACTGGCTGATTAGGAGGATGTCGACGGTGCTGAGGTCGAAGTCGTCGAAATAAGGCATAGCTGACATTCCTTCTCGAGCCGTATGCATACCAGCATCGAGCTGTGCATCTGTGAGCCCATGTATGCTGAATCTAGAGTTGTTTCATGCTTACCATGACAGTCTTGCCCTTGTATTGCAGGATATGGCACGATCGCCCGACCTCTTGACACCCTCCGAGTCCGATGAATACCAGCTCATCTGAAGGGTCCACGGGATCATCGTCTTCGGCCGAAGCCATGGCTGCCGCCTTTCGTTTGGTCGCCATGCTGGAAAGGCTGGACGGGTTCAAAGAGGCGTAGGAAAGGTCGCAGGTGAGAAGGATACAACAGGTCAGACGCAGCTCAAGGACCTGCGCGACCGTCCATAGCAGGGTCCGCTTCTTCGGAAGTGAGGCGACTACAAAGGTGTTTCCACTGGGCGGCCAGGTGACAGTGCCAGTCGTCTCTCGCGCAAGAAGTTGACGGGAATTGAAGAGTGGTGAATCGCAACGCGAAGGGACTTGCGTGAAGTGCCGTGAAGTGAATGCAGCCAAGCCAAGCCTAGCACGTGACGTTGGGCGGACTGAGCGCAGTCTGCCTGGCCTTCGCCCTGTGTTCTGCGGCTCTTGACTCTCTCAACCACATCGCATGCATCCTTCAACTGTACCCTTTCGACCGCAATTTTAATCCCAGACCAGCGCATTTTGCATGTTGGCCGGCGATCTGGATGTCGGAGACCCACAATCAGGCATGCTAGGGACCAGTGAGGAGCCGAGCGTGAGAGGACGCTCACTCGGAATTCAGCGAAGACACAAGCAGCAGCGGTGGAATCTTCCTTCACAACACTCTCGTTGAGATGACGACGTCCAACCCGATGGCCCAGTCGCAGCCGACGGCGTCGCGGCCGCCTCTGCCTCAGACTCAGACGTCCTTTCAGCGCGATTTTGCGACGCCGAATGGCAGACCTAGCCCGCAGTCACCCCCGGCCGGCATGCCTTTCTCCTCACCTTCGCCTCAGCAGTTCTCGACGCCGCAATACATTCAGCCGCCGGCTGCGAAAAGACCTCGCCTTTCTGAAGAGCTACCTTCGCCCATGGCAACACAGAGCCTTCCTCCAACGCCCATCGCCCAACCCACAACGCCGAGCGTTCTAAGCGCAAACAACGTGCCGAATGGACCAGTGCCTCCTGCTTCTCGACCTGGAAACATGATGCCGCCTCCTCAGCGGCCGGCCGACAAAGCGGAAGATCGAAATTACGAAGACATCTTGACCGGGACAGGAATCAATATTGAAGAGGAGGCTAGAATGCTGGTTCAGCCCGATTACTTTGGCAGCTCCGCTCCTCAAATGTCCTTTCAGTCCAAGCCTGGGAGTATCGATTATCAAAACAATGCATTTCTGCGATCTGGATCGGGCGGAGGAGCAACAACGCCACAGCAAAACCAGGCGGATGGCCAGAGTCTCAACCAAGATTATCAACCTTCGGCAGAAGAGGTAAAGGAGCGAGAGGAGGCACGCCAAGATTGGGAAGCTGCCAGACATTCCCAGCATGCGCTCTGGGACATGTTCCTTCTGGGCGGCGCACTGAATGAGAGGATACGAAACATCGGCCTGACCGAACACTTGGTTGATCCTCAGTCCGGCGTGTTGGTCAACACGCAGAAGCACGCACCGCCACCAACCGTGAGAGTAAATGGCCTGGAAGGCGCTTCCCGCATCATCGATAAGGGACAAGCGATTCTCGACACAGGGCAGAAAGGCGAGCGCCTGTCAGACATCATGAAAGTGATCAGCTTGGCCACCAAATCCCGACTGATCGGGCTACTGAGCGCGTCATCCCGGCTTGCACTGGAACGACGGCAACACTCCAAAGGCAAGGTCCCGGACGAGTGGAAAGATATAGTTGCTCTCCCTAAGTCTGCATCTGAAGCGCCCGAGGGTGCCCCAAGCCCGGGAGGGACCTCCAGCTTGAAGCGTGAGTTCTGCGTTCTTAGTTTCCATCCGCACTGCTGACTTCTCCAGGCACACATTCACAGGCGGATAGTGAACCTTCGATTCCGGGTGACCAAATTCCAGGTCCGGCGCATCTGATTGTGACGTTGGAAAAGGTGTCCCAGACCGAGAAAACAGCCGAGGATGCCCGCCGACAGAAACGAGCAAAACGACGGTCGGTGGTAAATGCGGATGGAACGCCAGCAGCCGTGGGTGCTGAAGCCACACTCGAGGCTGTGACTCCTGTGATAGAGACCGAGAAGAAGACGACGAAAAAGGAGCGGAAACTGGCCGAATCCAAATTCTCAGAACAGCAACAACACAAATCTGCTAACGAGGCAGCACGGATGGCGGTATCAGGACTTATGGGAAATCGCTTCGGCGGCAAGAAGTCCAGAACATACGATTGGATGAACGCAGGAAAGGGCGGGGGTGCAAGCCCAGCAGTTACTCCAGGAAGGCCTCTGGCTTCAAGTGCCTCGTCGACGGCAGGTACACCGGTACCCGAACGGGCTCGAGCAGTCTCGAAGGAGAAGCAGTTTGGCCAGTGGGACGACGACAAAGACGCGAAAATACAGGCACGCGACGTCTTCCTCGTGATGGAAAACGACGGGCGAGCCCTGCGGTCGTATGTCAGAGGGTTGAGCCTGGCGGAAAAAATCGATTCTTGATTTGCATTGCTAGATTTTCACCCGGCTGCTGGAACACCAAACAGGCTCTTTGACTTTGAAGGAGAAAGTGAGAGATGCTCGCACTGTACGATAATCGAACCATATTACCAAAATCCTTCCAAGTTCTAAAGCGGACGTGACTGACAACTGTGAACGAGATAAGACGAGGCCCGCCCGAATGACCAAAAGGGGCTTCCGCTCTATGATACACGTCAGGCTGAGAAGGCGTGGCGGACCAAACCCGGCCCCGGCACTTTTACTGGGAAATCGGGTGTTACAGACCCTTTCCACATAGCCGAATGGAGGCGCGCCAACCTTTGCTTTCGGGAAGAACCTGGAAGGGTTTTCGTGTACGGGAGTACGGAGTAGGCTCGTACGGGTTTGGCCTCGAGTTGACGAGCCACACGGGTCTTGTCGCAGTATTATCGCCATGTCGTGATCGGCCCTTGGGGGGAACGGGGAATTGAGGGGACAGTAGCGCCTGGTGACTCGTGAGCCTTTCCGGTGGCGGAAAACTGTCATCGTTTCCCCCAACGCTGGCGAATGTGTTGCGAGCCGTCGTCGAACAAGGACATAATTTGCTTTTTTTCCCTCTTTCTACTTTCCTGTTCATGGATGGCATCACGGGCCGCGTCTGCGATCTTGATCCAGGCTGGTACCGACGCTCAGGGACAGGGCAGGGGGACAAGGAGGCTGTCGTGGGCGTCGGTGGTTGGCGCAGACGAAGACGTCACACAGGCTGAGGGCGGCTCGTGCGAAGAAGCGCGCAGAAGGGAGGAGGCCCAAGCAAAGCGTAGGCGGCCGGACTCGCGGAGTGCATTGATTATTTGCTAGCAGGGTTGGCGTTTGGCGTTGTGTCTGGCTCGATAATGGTAGCAGTACCACTCACTCCTGCTCCATCAGCCGTTGCCGCAGGGCCCACGAACCTGCGGATTCTGGAGGAGGAGGGAATGCCGGGTACAATGAAACATGTGTGCGGCAGCAATGGCAACGAGAGCCACGGAGCGAGAAGGAAAGAGACAGTTAGTAGTAGTGATGAGGACCTAGATAAAGGATCCGTACTGTGAGGACTACTACTCCGTACAGTCCGAGAGATCGTTAGCAGTTGTCAACCGCCTCATCAGCCGGCGGTTGGGCTGATCGCACCCGGCAGGGTTTGCCGCAGCAGCCGCATGGGATCCTCCATGAGGTGAATAATAGTAGTAATATGATGTGAGGTCAAATGAAGTGTACAGTAGTAGGGCGCTCATACAGTAGAGTGTGAGCCGGGCAGCATTTTGTCCGGTGGCCTGGGGGCGCTGTTGGGTGCTTGGGCTAGGCTCGGGGGTCCAGGTTAGGTAAGTTCAGGTTCAGATTCAGGCGCGGACGCAGGTTGCTGAAGGCGCAGGAAGCGAACGGTCACGGTCACGGCACACTGACCTAAACTCCCTCACTCGCACCTCGCATCTTCGACATCATCGCCAGTCAGTCTCTGTCTTCTTTTCTCTCTCCACCACCACAACCACTATTTTTCGCCCGTGAGGATCCTTTTTCCTCCTCTCGCGGCCCTACAGACCTCCTCTCTGAAAAATCATGACTCTGGACCTGTCCCAGTAGGCGATCCCGCCTGAGGTGCGAGGTTTCCACTCTTTCTTCCTCGAAGTCAACGACGACTAACTGACGCCCTTCGATCTTCCCAGAGCCTCCTTCGATCCGTCCTCGTGAATTGTGTTCACCGATTCATACCGTTACCCCCGCGCGTTGGACTCAACCACCGGAGCAACCATTGTCTGCCTTCGCATGTTGCTGTCTGCCGTCAGTCGGTGTTGCTCCACTTGTTGGACCTCCTCCACAAGCCTCGGGCTTGAAACAAAATGTCTACGCCCTCGATAGCGACCACACTCATACCTGCTCATCACAGCCAGTATGGCTATGCCCATCAAAATCCATATTCGCCGTCAAATCGTACCTACCCCAACGCCAACACCCTACCCGCACCCCAGCGACTAAACACTTCTTATCATTCCTACTCGAGCGGCACACAATATCCACGCCCTCAGCAGTCTCCTGCCTCGTTCAGGCAGCCCTCAAACATTTCCTCCATGGCCCCTTCCCAGTCGGCCTCCGCCAGGCCCGATATGTCGAAAAAACAACCGGATTGGAACGAATTTTACAAGAACGGGGTGCCAAAAGAAATCATCGTCATTGATGATGACTCCCCCGAGCCTCAACGACCTGCCAATTCCTCCCACACAGCACAGAGACCTGATGCCTCGACATACACGTCCACCGCGGGGCGGAAAAGAAAAGTCGACCAAGGGTACGAAATCGAGTACACTGACAGCCCGACATATTCAACCCACCCAGCAAAGTTTGGTGCATCATCATCGTCCGCGTCCTATCATTCTGGTGATCGAACCACCTCGCTCCAAACCGTAACCGCCCCAACCTCGCTCGAGTCCTATGGCAGCAACACTGCGAGCAACAGCTACGAGGATGTGAGGGTGGGACAGAAAAGAAAAAGAGCCGAGCCACAGAAGGAGACCAGGGCACAGGCGAAGAAAAAGCAACAGGAATCTGCTCCAGATGCCTATGCCGACTACATCCCTCCTCCAAAACCGCCGCGAAAAGCCCCGGACATTCACGTTCCTGTGATACGTGATCACGAGGCGCACAAAGGACAGAAAGTGGATGACGACGATGGACACTATATTGTGAACGCCGGGACCAAACTCGCAAATCGATGTAAGTTTTTTTGTCCGTCATCAACGAGACGTATATTCTAACCTGTCGGCCTTCTAGATGAAATCATCAAACTCCTTGGACAGGGTACCTTTGGCAAAGTTGTGGAGGCGTATGACATCAGAAAGAAGACGAAATGTGCGGTCAAGGTCATCAGATCGGTTCAGAAATATCGGGATGCCTCTCGCATCGAGTTGCGTGTCCTTTCCACACTTGCACTCAACGACAAGACAAACCGGAACAAGTGCATTCACCTGCGCGATTCATTTGACTTTCGAAATCATATCTGCATCGTCACCGATCTCCTGGGACAGAGTGTGTTCGACTTTCTCAAGGGTAACGGTTTTGTGCCCTTCCCAAGTTCCCAGATTCAGAACTTCGCGCGACAGCTGTTCACGAGTGTGGCCTGTGAGTGATTTGTATCCATATCCTGCAACTTATACTGACCTAGCGCAGTCCTCCACGATCTGAACCTCATACACACTGACCTCAAGCCGGAAAACATTCTCCTCGTTCACAACACCTACCAGACGTTTACTTACAATCGCACGATACCTTCATCATCACACACCACCAATCGAACAGCAAGGCAGCGGAGGGTGCTCCTGGACAGCGAAATTCGTCTGATTGACTTTGGCTCCGCCACGTTTGATGACGAATACCACTCCTCAGTGGTGTCAACGAGGCATTATCGCGCGCCAGAGATCATCCTTCAACTGGGGTGGAGCTTCCCTTGTGACATTTGGAGCATTGGATGCATCATCGTTGAATTTTTCACCGGTGATGCTTTGTTCCAGACTCACGACAACCTGGAACACCTTGCTATGATGGAGGCAGTCTGTAATGGGAAGATCGATTCCAAATTGGTCAAGGCTGTCTGTTCTGGAGGTCGCGGTGCTAATGCGAACTCGGCCGCAAAGTTTTTCAACAGAGGCAAGCTGGAATACCCGAGTAACGAGACATCCAAGGCATCCAGGAAATACGTCAAGGCCATGAAGCACCTGCACGTAAGTTATCACTTCGGCCCACCCGTGACTACCGCGGTATACTGACGATATCCCAGGAGTTTATCCCTGCCAATACCTCCTTCAACAAGCAGCTCCTCGATCTACTGCGGAAGATCTTCGTCTATGATCCGAAGAACAGAATCACCGCGAAAGAAGCTTTGAAGCACCCATGGTTCAAGGAGTCTATTGTGGACGATGGCACCGAAGCTATTCGGATAAGAGAAGAACGAGAGCAGCGAGCCATCATGGGACCGGAACCCAAAAGACCACGGATGTGAACGGATTGGAGCCATTGGTCTCTTGACAAGATGATTCTGATTATGTCGCTGCGAAAAGCAAAGTTTCGCTTTATCGATTTGACGTGGCATGGCTCTAGATTTGGAGCAAGTGAACGATTCTGACGACTAATTTGGAAATGCGCACCCGAAGCTGCAAAGACATGATTGAAACGCCCAATCCCTGATTGGAAAGTTTGAACAGATTCCCCTCGACAATTCTTTGTCCAGACGTTGCATGGCCGACAGCGTTTGTGAGACGCAGAAGACTTGAGGCGTTTGACCACCGGCTCATCCCTGATCCCGTCTCGAGACTGTTGTTGCGGTTACTCTGAATTGGCTTGGGAACCATCTGGCTGGACAAACATCACGGCACAGAGCCATAAATACCAGGCTGTGATATTGAACTGATTGCGATGGACAGGACGAAACCCAAGGGCCTTGCGAGGAGGAGCGGACCAGGAAGGGGACGTGTCAATCTCATGGCCGGTTTCTCCCTTTTCATGGCTCCTTTTGCGTACAGGGATGAGGGATTGAGTGAGAGGACGGTGGCCAAGTACTGTTTCTGCCATCCATCACATGGATGCAATCAGGATCAGAAATTATGGACATGGAATTGAACATGAATATGACCTTTCTTCTCTTCTTCTGACATGGCCTTGCTGTGTTGCCCCTACGAAAAGGACTAATGTGCAGCATTACTTCTGTCGCCAATGTTTGATCGTACTCCCTGTTGGCTGGCTAATCTGAGAGTAGAGGCAGGTAGGTCAGTGAGGCCGCTACTACTGATTGAATCTCTCCTGACTGTTCTGCCTTGTTTGGCCGCTTCATGCGGTAAGGGCGTTGGAATGAGGGGCGATTTCACCAAGGGGTGTATACATGATGTGCATGTGTACGTGTGTGTTAATGTGAATATGAAGATTCATGTGAGGGTGAGCTTGAGCTCTTGAATATCTAATTGATCGATCTCTCTGTCTACGTAACTAATTAACAGGCAGGACATATTGGCGTCGCAATGATCCTTTGGTCGATCATTGTGCATATCCATGTCCATGTCCCCATATCAGACTTCCATCTTTCCCTGCTGTGGATCCGATGGTGGTCCCTCCCGCTTTGGCTCTCACTGCAACTTGCCTCTGCTCTGCTCCGCTCTGCTCTGCCCTGCCCCACCCATCTCAGCTCAGATCGATAAGGCGAGTGTGTCGCGTCGTGGTGGGAGACACTCCTCCTGCATGTACTGTATTCTCTGGTGACATGATTTGGTGATTGCCTTGGTAGTTGCATATAGGTAGGTACCGTAGGGAACGTAATTCGTCATATTCATTGATATTGTTATGGATATGGATATGGATATGGATACCCATACGCACACGGATACGCATATCCCACTGTGTGGGTTGGTACATACAGCCATGGATAAGAATATGAATATGATGGATATGCATATTGAGTTGCAGGATAGGGATATAGATATTGGACTTGAGGGTAAGGATGAGGAGGTCCGTTGTGGTGCTTGGGGCTGTGGCGTCCGTTGTTGGGCGGCGCGTTGGGAGGATGACCAGGGGGAGGAGGGGGAGGATGGGAGCCTGGGGCAGGAGCAGGGGCATGTCTGTTGTCTCGTTGTGGGGGTGAGCCATTCGAACCTGAACCATTCGAAGGAGGTTGTCTGCTGTCTCGTTGTAGGGCCGAACCGTTCGAACCTGAACCATTCGAACCTGAACCATTCGAACCTGAACCATTCGAACCTGAACCATTCGAACCTGAACCATTCGAACCTGAACCATTCGA
>BCHY01000001.1:1555929-1580473 GCA_001599775.1 Exophiala alcalophila
TTCGAACCTGAACCATTCGAACCTGAACCATTCGAACCTGAACCATTCGAACCTGAACCATTCGAACCTGAACCATTCGAACCTGAACCATTCGAACAAGAACCATTCGAACAAGAACCATTCGAACAAGAACCATTCGAACGGGGTTTGCTTGTACGCTGTCCTGGCGGCGGTGCGGGCTGATGGTCATTTGGAATCACCGGTGCATTATTGGGACGAGCATCGAACGCTTGTTGGGGCCCTGGCTGATTTGCCTTTGGCATCGGCATCGGGTTGAATGGGTCGACGTGTTCATATGGGGCCCTGAACGAGGGAATGTGACTCGAAGGGGTTCTGAAGAGGTATGGGCTCGACGACAAGGCCGGAGATTTCGCCTGCTTTTGTGATCCTTGCGGCGAAGCACGATGACAATTGTTGGCGTTGTTGCTAGTGTTGTCGTTCATCGAGGTCGACCCTTGATGAGAGGGTGCCGGTGCCGGTGCTGGTGCTGGTGCTGTGTCCTCCTGCTGCCATCCTTGTTGCTCTGGCGGATTGGTAGCAGACGACGAGGGGGCTAGAGGTATAAGCAATTGTTCTGGTGCTTGCTGTGCGTCCGCCGAGCCTGCAGAAATATTCCAGTCGGCGGTCGCCGCCGGTTGCTCTTTGGGTGGACTCTTCTGTTGAGTTTGATATTGTGCCCCAGTTTGAGATCCACGTTGACTGCTCGAAGGTGGCCCCCCAGTTTGAGATCCACGTTGATTGTTCGAAGGTGATCCCCTAGCCTGAGATCCACGTTGACTGTTCGAAGGTAGTTCCCTGGTTTGAGGTCGAGCTTGATTGTTCGAAGCTGTAGCATTATGTGATGGTGCGTGGCTTTGAGGTTGACCTTGAGTTTGGGAGGCAATCGTGTCCTGGCATTGAGCAAGCCTTTGAACGTCCTTTAGAGGCCATGGATGCGATTTTAATATCTGTCCCTGATACCAGTATTCTTGGTCGTTATCCAGCGGGTTTGGGGGAAGTACCAGTCTATTTTTTGGTACCGGTACGGGTCTCATGGTCGGAGATCTGGGAGGATCACAGGGTAAGCCATGGAACTTGTAGGGCCAGTTTTCTTCCCAGCCTTTCGAAGTATGAGATGGCGGTCTGCTTCGACATGGCTCACGTGTTTCTTTCTGGTCAGAGAGTGGTTGCTCTGCGCTGGGTGCTTCATTCCAGTCCCCAGGAACAGAGGTTTTGGAGCCATATTCAGATCCAGAAGTAGCTTTTGATTTTCCGTGAGTAGACATAGAGACGTCGTGGTCTTCCTCATCTTCTGATTCAGGTTCAGATTCATTCTCGGATCTAGAGCCAGATCCATAGTCAGATTCGTCGTCGTACAGATATTGCCGGTCAGAGTCATCCCCGGAGTCGGATGACAGGTCCTGCATCGCAGCGTTACGTTCCACCGCCAGACGACGCCGTTTCAGCTCTTTTCGGATGACCTCGGATCTCTTCCACTCCTTGGGCGCGACCATTCTAAGGACGGAATCCCAGATGCTTTCCCTCGGGGCTCCGCCGATGAAGTGCATTTTGCACGGTTTGTTCGCCATCTCATGCGAAGGGTATGAGTAATGTCCAGGAAGACTTGAAGGATTGGGCCGAATCTTGTCTCTGGGACCTGGGGAAGAGCCGGGGTTTTTATAGAAAGGCAGTACATCGTGCATTCACTGGCTTACCATTGATGCCTCCTTGAGAACGGGTGTGACAATGCTCATTGAGAAGCAGGATAGATGGCATCTCCACAATGGAGGGCTCCGTGACGTGATCGTATTGCTCCTCCATCTGAATGGGTGAATTAGCTGAATGGGATAGTGAAGGTGTATTGTATTTGGGCGAGACATCAGCAGTCACCGGAGGACTGGAGCCTGAAAGAGACATTGAGCCCCGTTGAGAAATCCCAAGTCCGGAGTCAGACAATGAATAAGCTCAAAATTAGGGTTGCGGAACGCGGCCAAGACCTGCGGGCCGCTCGGTAGCGCGTTGTCTAAGTTAATGTCGACCAACTGGCAATCACTGTCGGGAGCACGCCCGCACTTGCCATCTCCGGCAGCTGCTTCCAACCTGCTCGCACTTGTCGTCCTATCTCAACCCCTCGTCTATGTTTCCTTTTTCCGTATATCATCCTGCTCTCATTTTGATTTCTGCGTCCTTAGGATATTCTCTATCGGCTCCTCGGTTTTCTCTCATCCTTAGCCATCCTCATCTGCTCCCGAGGCCTCATATCGCGGGCGTCTCCGCCCGTTCCCTTTCGCCTATTCGTAATTTCATCCTTCTCACTGCCGATTCCTGAAAAACGATTCGCTGTTGGCCGATAGAAATCAAGACCTGATCGAATCCTTCGGCTAGCTAAACATCTCTCCGAAAATCTCTGACAGGATCAGCAGAGCCACAACTCTCCTTGTCATGGATCTGAAGCTGCCCTTATCAAGATCTCTTCACGCGGATCAAGAAGCACCCGACTTCAGAGATGCTTGCCATCATTCAGAGGACCGCAACTATTCATTACGATCGCCCATGAATCTCTGTCTGCGGCCACGTTTCAGGCACGCCTAGCATGACGCTCCAGAAGTTGGCAGCACCCCGAAATATTTTATAACACCAAGTCCGGGCAGCCGGAGTCAAAGACCTCGAACAGAAGCAGCGTCAATCGGCGAAAGTACAGAAGAATGGTGGACAAGGCACGGTCTCGATGGAAGTGTCGAATCGATGCTTTCCCCGGTTTGCCCAACGACCCCAGAGAGCCGTCGCAGGTCCAATTCCCTGAGCTCGGCATACGGCAGACGGAGATTTTCGGGAATCTCTAGCTATGATGATACCAGTGCCTATGCTCACATCACCGACATTGAAAACGCTCGTTTCAAAGCCATATCAGACAGCTTTCAGAACTCGAGGCTGAAATTGCGTAAGCTGACGACAATCCCAGAAACGAACAAGCGAGTCAGACTTGAGGATGAAATCGGGAGCGCCTCTGGTCGAGATCTTGACGAAAGCTCAACTGACTTTGATGGAAGAGACGCCAGCTGTGAACCATTGACTGGGAGGCGTCAACATATGAGGCGGGGGTCTGGAGGAGAAAGGCCGCGAAAGAGGGCAAATCGACTACTCGCTCAGGCGTTGTCAAATGCCATCGGAGACATTGTGATCTTAGGGGGGTATCGTGGGTCGATTCTGAAACAGAGTCAGTCTCCTCACCGGCAGCTGTGGGTGCCCATGAAGACAATCCTGAAGAATCGCAAAGTCGATCTCGAAGTTGGGTTGAGTCGAGAGGATGAAGAGCGCATGGAGGAGAGCATCGTCGCAACTGGCATCATCTCGCACATTGGTCCAATCGATGTCTGCCGCCGATTGCTCAAGCAGATGAGAAAATGTCCCAATTCATGCGAAAACAAGCTCCGAGTGCACGACTGGGGATGGGACTGGCGCCTTAGCCCGAATCTGCTCAGCGGCAAATTGGTCACCTTCTTGGAATCGCTCGAATGCAACCACACGGAGACTCCAGTTGGAAAGCGAGGTGCCATTGTTATTGCGCACAGCCTCGGGGGCTTGATTACGCGGCATGCTGTGAATCAGAGGCCAGATCTCTTCGCTGGAGTGATTTACGCGGGGGTTCCGCAACATTGTATCAACATTCTGGGGCCGTTGCGAAATGGAGACGACGTACTTTTCAACTCTAAGATCCTCACGGCGCAGGTCAATTTCACTCTCAGAACCAGCTTTGCCCTTCTTCCGGAAGATGGCCGTTGTTTCATCGAAAAGCACACCAACAAGAGGTTTGACCTGGATTTCTTCGACCCTGAAGTGTGGGAAGAATATCGATTGTGTCCTTGCATCAATCCACCACTGCAACCTCGAACCGAGGATAACAACAAAAAGATGACCCGTGGCATCTCATTGAGAAGAAGCTTGACGATGAACGGCAGTAGTTCGTCGTCAGCCAGTCAGCAATCCCGGCGACCCTCTGCCGGCCCTTCTCAGGCCGTTGAAGGGGTCAACGACAATTTGAGAGCGACTGGCATCACCGCGGAAGCAACAACGGGTGTAGAAGGCCTTGTGCAGGAGACGGTTGAACCATCTATGAAGCCTTCGCGACGTCAACGAAGGCTTGCTCTGGCAACGACCATTCCCAAATGCCTTGCGAAAGAGTATCTGCAGAGGACACTGGCAGAGGTGTTCACATTCAAGCAGCAATTAAATTTCAAGTCTCTACATGAGGAAAACAATGCCTACCCTCCACATGCAGTCATCTTCAGCAAGACGCTCCCGACTGTGCTCGGAGTCAAGGTGACAGACATGGACGCGATCAAATATAACGATGCTTTCGACGATTTGGCATTTGCGGCGGGAGACGGGGKGGTTCTTGCAAGCGCAGCACAATTGCCAGAGGGATACCGGTATGTTCATCGGGGCAGAGTGGAAAGCGATCGAGGCCATATCGGTCTGATGGGCGATTTGGAGGGAATGAGCCGCTGTCTAGAAGCTGTGATCTCGGGCCGTGCCAAGGGTGTTGGGCTGGGAAGAGGATATGCTGGTCAGAATTTGAGCGGTTCAGCAGAGCCATAAACCGGAGGCCTCCGACCAGGATCATGGAGGCTGAGTGACAGGGGCTGGCAAGGCTGAAAAGCTCAGGGAGACTGTCCAGGGCTGGTGAGTGTGTCGGGCTAGTTTTGGGGGCGAAGGTGTATTCGCGACTTCTCTACTCCGTACAGCATCCTTAAACCCGCTCCTTGGCTCCATGAGACAAGAGAAATTCACGTAGTAACTCCGTATTCGAAGGCTTTAATGCAGTCTCACTAATCGCAGCGTGTCGTCTCGTACAAGTATGGCGGTGCGATTTCTGGTGCCTGCTCCGTCTCCGGCTCCAGGGTTCCGCTCCGCTCCGGCAGCGAGCCACGACGTAACGACGTCTCGATAAGCATCGCTAAGCCGGACAATGTCATTGGCCTTTGCGGGCCCGGCGGGGACAATACGTAGCGCCTTTTGAGGGATCTCATCGGCATGGGACATTCACGATACCACACGGAGCTCGCCGACCGCAGCGCGCGCTTTGAGTTTTTTCCACCGTGACAGCAAAGGGGTTCAACACGTGGGCAGATAAACATCTCCGGCTGTCTTAAAAGTCTCTTCATATTCCCTGCTGAGGATATCCAGCTGAAACTCTACACTCGGTTTCTTGGGCTCGAAACACTTATCTTTGGCGACTCGAGTAAGCAAGGAGACAGATTTCAAAGAAGACAAGCAGAGGCAAGAAGCAAAAAGAGCAAGGAGGTCAGAGTCAACGTCGAAAAGGGGACTGAGATTCGTCAACATGTGTCAAGGTCCGATGCACGAGTTCCTCCAGGCTCTGCCTAAGTGCGAGCATCATATGCATCTCGAAGGTGAGTTGAGCTTCCTGCGCGGTCCGTTCGGGTGGGTGGAGGCAAAGGAGGCGATCTCTGTCCTGGATGAATGGATGTACCAAAAGGACCGAATGATTAAGTGAATAACTGACCCATGACGGCGAACAGGGTCTCTCGAACCGGCTCTGCTGTTCGAGCTGGCGGCGCGCAACGAGATTGCGCTCCCATCACCAGAAGAAGACGCGTCCTTCGCGTCGATCGAGACGCTGCTGGCGCGGTACCGGCGGTTCACGTCGCTGGACGACTTCCTGCACTACTACTTCATCGGGATGTCAGTGCTGCTGAGGGCGAGCGACTTCGAGGCGCTGGCGTACGACTACTTCATGCGGGCGCACGCCGACGGTGTCGTGCACGCCGAGGTCTTCTTCGACCCGCAGGCGCACACGTCGCGCGGTGTCCCCTACGAGACTATCGTGGCCGGGTTCGCGGCGGCGCAGAAGCGCGCGCAGATCGAGATGGGCATCACGTCGGCGCTGATCGTGTGCGTGCTGCGCCACCTGCCCATCGCAGACGGCGAGCGCATGTACCGCGAGGCGATCCCGGACCTGCAATCCGGCGCGATCGCGGGCCTGGGCCTCTCGTCCACGGAAAAGGGCAACCCGCCGCACCTGTACGGCGACATCTACGCGGACGCAGAGAGCCGCGGGTTCCGGCTGACCGCGCACGCCGGCGAGGAGGCCGACGTCGACTACATGGCCTCGGCCCTGCACGACCTGCACGTCACGCGCGTCGACCACGGCATCAAGCTCCCGCAAGACCCGGAGGTCATGGCCGAGTTCGCGCGCCGCAAGGTCCTCGTCACCATGTGTCCGCTGTCCAACGTCGAGCTGCGCTGCGTGGGCCGTATCGCAGACCTGCCCGTGCGCACGTACCTCGAGGCCGGCGTGCCCTTCAGCATCAACAGCGACGACCCGGCCTACTTTGGCGGATACATCCTCGACAACTTCTGCGCCGTCCACGATGCTTTCGCCCTCTCCGCCGCAGAGTGGGAGCTCGTCGTTAAGCAGTCTATCGTCGCCAGTTGGTGCTCCCCCGAGAGGAAGGCTGACTTGCTCGTCGCGCTCGAGGGCGTCATGGCGAAATACCAGCCCGTCCTGGCAGGGTAGTGATTCAGTGAAATGCAGGGAGCGATCGCATCAAACATTTTGTATACTCGACCACCGGATAAATGAGCGCGTTTTGAGGGAGTGTTGTTCATAGTCAGTCCAATGCACGGACGGTCGATGCTCGCGAGACTCATCACTGAAATCGCGGTGTGTGTATTATTCAACTGGTCTTTTCATTTTCCTCTTCCCTCTTCCCCTCTCCCTCTCTCTCTCCCTCTCTCTTTCGAATTATCGTTCCTAAATTTTTCAATATCAGGGGTATCTGTCCAAAGCACAAGTCACAAATGTCCCAAACAAATGCCCATTCGCACTCCGGGATGCTTTCTTCCCATCTAGCCAATATCTTGGCCCCCTTGAATGCGTGTTCGGCTCCGGTATTCTCCCCTGATCCTGATGGCTTTGAATGCAATCCCCAATCAAGTATTCGTCACAGTCATGATCTTCATGTCACTCGTCGGGCGTCGGCCGGATTGACGGTGGGTGAGATGCACTTCGTTCACCGCAATCCCGCTCAGATGCCCAAACAGAAGAAAGGCAAGCCAGAAAGGCATCACCGTACCAGTTTCGTCCCAGAACTGACCACCACAAACTCCACGTCGCGACCCGTCGATCGATAACGTTCCACTCCTCCCGAGACGAGCCACGGCTGGAGATTCTTGCACTGACTCACATCCAGTAGTTTGAGCTTCTGGCAGCCCTCGACCACACTTTGCACTCCGATGCCGGTCACGCGGACACATCCCCGGACAGCCAGTTCCTTAAGCGCCGTCAGATGTAGCCCGATGGATCTCAGGCTCGGATCGGAAACGGCGCTGCCACAGAACGAGAGGTTGAGGTGCGTTAGGTTGGGACAACCAAGAGCGAGTACTTCGGTTGCGGTATCAGATAGAGCGCAACAGAAAGACTAGTTGCGGATTAGCACTTTGTGTTCGTCGTCGGGGGATCGAAGAGGAAACTCACCAAGTCCAGTTCTCTCAACCCGCTGCCGGCGCCGTTCACCAGCCAGATGACGCTTTGGTCACTCAGGTACGTGCAGTCTGCCAGAGAAAGCTTCCTCAACCGTTCAAACTTGACATTTCCCCAGAACTGAAATCCGGCATCCGTGATACTGGTACATCGAGTCAGATCCATTGACTCAATCCGGTCATGCGCGTGGGTCGCGATGTGGGCCATCGTTCGGTCGGTGATGTGTTTACAGTAGCTCAAGGTGATGGTCCTCAGATCGGGACATCCAATCACTGTTCCTGGCGCCGGCTGTGGCACAGGGTTGCTGACCTTTGTATTGAGAGCACGTTGTGGTCCAAACTTGCTGCGGTTACTAGTCGCTTGCTGTTGTCCTGTCACGACCCAGCCGACAATTCTTGCCAGCAATGTGTCGCTGACTTTACGGCAATTGCTAAAGTCGATTTCTTGCAATCCGCGAGACTTGTTTGCCATTTCCAGGATGGCGGGAGCGGTGACGTCCCATACACTCTTCATGCGCCAACCTTGGACATTCACTCCGCACGTGCTGGCCAGAGCCGCGAATCCCTCGTCTGTGACATGAAAGCAGTTGCTGATGTCAATGAAGCGCGGTCGTGTGCCGACAAAGGGACAGATGCGGTTGACAAGGATCTCATCGTTGAGTGTTCGATTATAGCGCGAGAGGTCGAGATGGTGCAGCAGATTGGGTGCATGATTGAGGGTGTTTTGCCAATGGAGGGAAACTCCTTGTAAGCGCATCAAGTCGTGAAGTTCGAGATACTCAAAAACCAGGGGTAATATCTTCTCAGGAATAGATCCACGGTTCAGGCCACGACTCGACCGTGCGCGTGGTCTGGGTCGGCCGCCAGGAGAGAAGGGCTCGGAAAACGGAAAGGCGGTTCCTTTGTACTCGGAAGTCGGAGACGGTGTTCCAGATGCAGAGCCTCGAGGTGATGGGCTGGTTGTGCTGATGGGAGATGACCTCGGAGACCGTCGTTTCTGATCTTTTTGTGAGCCTTCATCAGCTCCCAGTGGGGCCAATGACCCTCTCCGGGATCTTGACTTGACCTTCTCCAGCCCTTCGCTCAAGAAAGGGTCAGGATCTAATGGCTCGACAATGCTGGGTTCGTCTTGTTGAACTGGTTGCAAAGGAGTACTGATCTCTGCGTCGGTGAAGGTGACTCGAGGAGCCTGAGTAGGCATTTTCAGCACCTTCTCGTTCTCGTCGCCAATTTCCAGTACATGAATGTCAGGTGCTGAGTCCACATCGTTCATGACGGTGTCAGCATCGGACGCCAGGCGTAATCGATGTTTGGCGGTATCCTCAATCTGCTGCAGCACGCTTTGCGGGCAGCGGTTCCAAAAATCGGCCAGCACATTCTCGGAAATCATCAAGCATTCCACCTGCGTGACCGATCGCACAGTGGCGGTACGGCGGTCGGCGAGGGACAAACTGACCACCTCGCCAAAGTACTGACCGGGTTTAAGTCGAGCCTTCACCCGGGGTGTTCGCGGTACTCCGTTCGGTTCGTTGCTCTTGTTATGTTTGGGACTGGATACATTCTTCTCGTCAAGAACTTCCACCTCGCCTCGAACGATGAAGTAAATCTCACGGCCTCTGGTGTCTTGCTTGACAATCTCGGTGAATGGGGCAAAGCTCCTTGGTTGGGCACTGAGGCCGAGAAAGTGCAGGATATCGGGCGGCAAGGAGGCAAACAACGGCAGCTCCTTCAACGTTGCCCTGATGTTGACAAGGCCATGGCCTAGGGCACTGGCCGAAGAGACTTCATTTGTGCCGGGACTGGGAGACTTGCGTCTCTTGCTTGAGCTGGACACATTGCCATCGCTGTCGACCATGTACACATCGTCTCCGAACGTGGCGCGCGCTCGTTTCGACCCGGTCCTTTCGTGGGTTGGGACGTCTTCCGTCCCGAGCAACACCTGGCTCTTCTTCTTCTCCAATTGGGTCAATCTTTCCAAAGCCTCGTCCCGAATCGCTTGTTCGACATCGGGGTATGTAGGTAGGATTGTTTGCAGATCCTCCTTCTTCAGCACGAGCACCATGCATCTGGTTCGGGCAACGACGGTCGCGGTGCGCGGGCGCTCCATCAAGATGCCGATTTCCCCAAAAAAGGCACCGGGCTTCAGCTCTGCAAAGGTACTCTCTCCATCGCGGGAAGTCACTGCGACCGCGCCTCGAACGAGCCAATACATTGCCTTTGCATCTTCGCCCTCGGTAATGATGTAGTCGTGCGAGTTGTGCAGCTGCGGTTTGAGGAGGAGGGCAATGTCGGCGAGGAAGCTGTCTGGGGTCGACTGGAAGAGAGGAAAGGAACGGATGCGTTCGATCAAGTCCAAGGGCATACCCTGGAATTGAGAAGTCGCCAACGGAGATTGTTTGGCAGGCCGTGACGGATTGACCTTGGAGTCAAAGCTGCGGACCAAAGAGACCTCAGCGGACGGAGGGGACGCGGTGCGGCCATGGTAGGGCGAAAGAGCCCGTCCATGGTGTCGCCTCATAATTGCAGGGAAGCGATTAGAGTGTGAGCGCGTGTCCACGCAAGATGAACTGCTACTCGTGGTGTTGAACCCCTCATCCCATCTTCGCGGGCATCGTGCAATTTCCCTCTGGCAGGTTCAATGCGTTCTTGAGCGTTGCGAGTGTGGGTAACGCGGTCGGATACGAGAGCGGCCTGAGGCAATGCTTCGCTGCGGGAGATCGATTGCCAGGGTCCTGACACTCGCAGAAGTTCCTGGGAAGGTAGAGGATGGAGGGGGATTGAGGAGGCGGTTCGTCACGAAAGGGAAGTCGGAGGGCGGCAGGTCTCGTGGTGGTAAGGCGGGGATGGTCTCGTCGGGGCTGGGTCGCACGAGATGGGGAAGATCGAGTTGGAGGAGGTAGAAGAGGCGGAGGAAGGAAGAGAGAGGGCGCAGGACAGTTGAGATGGATGGAAGTGTGAAACGCGAGGACGAAGCGCAGGAAATGTTTCTAGAGGAAAAGTACTCCGTAGAGTACGATGAGTGGTGGATAGAAAACAGCAAGCGGAGGGCTGCCCGCTGCAGTGCCCGCAGCCCGCACGCATCCCGCAGGCCAGCAAGGAGTCAAGGCCCCTAGGCCCATTAATTGTCCATGGAGTGCTGGTGAAACTGGCAATGGTACGAGTTCCTGGCACTCACTTGGTCACTGGTCCGTCGGTAGAATCGGTAGAGGGGGTCCAGAAACGGGTCTGCCGCGGCTGCCAGAGCCCGTGGCCAGTGGCCACCACGCACCAGGCGGGGAACTGGCTGAAGGAGCACCTGCTTGAGGTATCTTAGGCAGTGATAGTGGGTGCTAGTGGGCACTGGGCATCAACTTAGGCGGTGGATAGTGGGCTCACCACGCATTATTCTGGCATTCCTGTTGGAGAACTTAAAAGACATGGGCAGTGGACACTGGACATGCATGGCCCTGGCCCCTGGGTCCTGGACTCCTGGGGCTTTCCGCCTCATCAGACCCTGGCCGCCCCAAGGAACTTCGAGAACAACTGCAATCCAATCCCTCCCGCGGCTGGTGCAGATGCCAGATGGCAAATACGAGCATGGCAATGGACGCGAAGCTCCAAGGACTTGAAGGGGCAGCACCGTTGAATGGATCCGTGCCACTCATGGCGGTGGCCATCCGACCTTTCTCCTGGGTCCTCATCTTTGTAACGACCCACGAGTACATCGTAAACAAATAGGTTACATCTATAGGTATCTCAATGACGTTCACGGTGCTGAGGCACGCTGGAGAGCTCTATGATCAGTGATCACGGAACAAAGAGAGGCAGGTGCTGGCTAATCTTCCTTCAAAGGGGATCCAGGTTCAGAGCCCAGATGCCCCATCGCAGAGTGCTGACCGCACTTATGACGCAGGAAAAGGTGCTCCCAGGCCAAAAATCTGAAGACAGAAACAGATGCGTCAGCATCTCCGTGCATGAAAGACGACCAGTGAACCGGGTGTTGGGACTGAATAAGCGATCCGTCTGGGTGGTCTCAGCCTCCAGGAACCTTGACCTGCACCTTGGTAAGCGAGGCCTGAGTTCCGTTGTCCACCTCGAGCATCGAGAATCGAGACCCGCTGGAGCTGTCTCCAAGTCCAGACTCCGTATCTCCAACGGCTCGGTGATATTGCTGGTCCATCGTGGAGTGGACGAGGACCGGACGCCTGAAGTATCCTTAGAAGTTAGCCCTGACCAGGGCCTCGATACGTCTGAGTTCCCAGTCACCAGTGACCGAAAGGATAAGCACGAGCAGAGCTATTCCTTGCTTCGATGCTCCCAACAGTCTTCTTGTGCGGCTGTCCCGGGACATTGGACTCTGGCAATAGTTGGATTTTGGTTTCAGAGACAAGATGGCAGACGCAGACCACTTCCGAGGCCAACTCCTAGAGCCAGCGCGAAATGGTTCATGTCTTCACTCATGTGCAACTTGTGCAGGATTGTTTCTTAATCTCGGGCCGAGCCATGATCGCTACACTGATGTGTGCAGTGCTGCCCCTGAAACTGGAGCATAGAATCACACCTTCTTCCAGTGTTCAGCTTCGGCGACCGAAATGTGTGCGAAGGGTGTCTGTCCTCTCAGATCGCGGTGCCTGATGCTAACGCGGTGCGTATGGGGTCCCAAACACGCAACATCTCGAAAGGCCAGTAGAGTCGGAGTGAAAGACCGGAATTCTGTGTCCTATCGAATACTTTCACCGTCATCGCTCGACATGATCTTTTTCTTTAGCCACCTGATGTAGGCAGGTGGGTTGCCTCGGAGTGATGCCGCGACATCCTGAACCAAGCCGTAGGCAATGGAAAACTTGAGCGCACTTTGTGCCGTGCGAGCGGCCGCAAAATGATCCAAACCTCGTTTCCAGCTGTATATTCCAGCCAGGGTCATTCCGGCGATGACGGTGCTTCCAGCGTCTCTTTGTCCGGGTGCAAGGTCGTCATCCCCTCGTGCCAGGAGGCGGGCTCTGGATTGATCGACCATCTCTTCAGTGACCATGAACAGAGTCGCCCAGGCTGTGCATATGGAACCAAATCGCATCCCTTCCTTGCCCCCGCCGAGCATGGCATGATAATTCTTGGATTTCTGGTATAAAAACCACCCGGTTTGGGTGGTGGGAAGACGATGTGCGTTTTCTGCCCGATACCGGTAGGCACTTTTGGTCGCTCCATGAGATGCGCCCAAACTGAAGCCGCAGGCGAACGAGGCTATCATCAGGGTAGGCGCCCGGAGGACGAATGGGATTGACAGTCGTTCGTTTGGCCATCCTGTCAACTTGACCAGGTCATCCTTCTCTTCTGTGGTCTTCGTATCCGCTGGCAGAGGGGGCGGGGCCGCGATCTCAGGCAAAGGGGGCAACGATGCTGGCAGATCTCCAATACTCTGGGACTCTGAAGTCTTGAAGGGCCACATGCTGTCGCTCGCGTTGAAGGTGTTGGTCGGAGTCCGTGACCGTCGTTCGACTCCGGCGTCGATTTCACCCGCAGCTCCGCGTGTTGATGCTCAAAGCATGGGGCCGGGATAGCTGAGCGACGAACAGAGGACAGCAGAGGAGCAGATGATAACTAGAACGGCTTCACCACCGGAAGTGGCTGATCGGTGAGGGGACAATTGAAGTAGTGATTCTTTGGATTCAAAAGTTGAATGTAGTGTGAGTAGGTGAGGAATGTAAAGGTACATCTTTGTGACTCCAAATCTTGCTGTAAACTATTTTGTGTGAGTCCCCGCGCGAGCACCGCGTCCGCGTTCGGCGCGCCTTTATTTTCTGCCTGCGTTCCGTTTGCCAGGATATTCATACTCGAGACATAAAACCTCAAGCTTCTCCTCTCTTCCAAACAGCCATCTGTTCACTACTCTACTATCCGATCTGTGGCATCCTCTTTAACCTTTGAAGCCAGAACATACCCTTCCTATCGCCACAGTGTCCAGCCCACGGCGGAAATAGTCTCAGACAAGATGACTGCGGCTTCCGCAGAGGCTCTGGCCGAATTGCCAACACCAAACACGGTTACACTGCTGTTCAAATGCCACAAATCCACGACCGTTCTCTCGGTACTACCTACGAAGTCTTTCCCCGAGATCAAAGCCCTCTTGCTTGCCGCTCTGCAGTCACGGAATCTCAAAACCTTTCCCAACTCTACCACTCCGCTTCCAGAAGACCCCGAGGACCTTGAATTTGGTGTGTTAGCAGACAAGAAAGATCCAACCAAGGGCTGGGTGCCTGTGGATATCAAAGAGCAGGATGCCAGTGGTCCCAAAGGCGCCCGGAAGAAGGTGGGAGGGAAGAACTCCGTCCTCAATGAGAGCCCTCTTGGAGCCGGCCTGAGCGATGGCACCTGGGTAGCCTACAGGGCGAAGCCAGCTCAACAAGAGACCCGCAACATCGACGCAGGTCAAGAAACGGGAACTCCAGACATCGAGATGGATGAAGACCCAGGCTGGGACGTGGTCCTCCCAAGTTTTGACGACGAAGTCGATTGAGATTGAAAGCCCAAAGCCCGAAAGAACAGCAAACGCACGATTGGCGTATCGAGAAACGGCTCCCCTCGCTACGATTCGCAAGTGCAAAACCAATGCTCCTCGTTCCACCCAATGGGTAGAGAGAGAGCACGAAGAAGAGTCTGCAATGTCCCGACCACGACCGCAATCAAACATGTTTCACTGGAAGTTGTGGTTTGGGCGTCATGCACCCGCAGGCCTATTATCGAGGCTTGACAGAATACGGCCTCGGGGGCCAGAGTTTGCCAGATTCAGATTTTAGCCCCCAAACATGAAGGAGGCTGATCTCCGTCATCTCTGGGGAGAGGAGGGGTTTGGTGGCCTGGGTAAGGCTGGCAACGGAGGAGAAGCAGAAGCAGATCTTCTCCGGTATCACACACGCCTTGTACTATGTTTGGAGTACGCAGAGAGCGACCAGACGATGGAGCCTCAGTCCCCCCACATGGAATGATGAAATGGACTTAGAAACCTGGACCTTGTTGATAAATAGGGCTGAGCTGACCGGCGAGAGGGACGGCTTGACCAGGTGACGCGCGCGATGGCCAGGCTGGTGACGCCTCGCGCCCTGCAGCCGCAGCCAAAATACAGACGAGGACATTATTGCTGTTAAGCATGCACGTACGAGTACGTACTCCGTGGTCTACGAGGAGAGTGGGGGAATCCAGTTGGACTGCCCGCCGCGCCGCAGCTGGAATTCCAGAGCCTGCATCCGTTTGCCTCGTCTCATCTCGCCTCACTCGTCAACTACACTACCAGGGAGATTACTCCGTACCTACATAGAAGGGGAAAACAAAGTCTCAGTCGAGCATAGCAGCACCTCAGTCGTCCAACTCTGTACTTACCTGATTCTTACATAGATCTCCGGTCCTGTCTGTTACCAAGCTCGCATCCCCCGTGGCCGCCCAGCATCATCGGCCGCCAGCCCCAGCCGCAAGCCGCAGCCGCAGCCCGCGTGAGCTGACGCTCCGCTCATCAAGATCATCCCATCACGTCCCACTGGCACTGGCATCTGAGACTGCAACTCCCACTCCCTCCCAGTCCGAGACGGCATTATTCGTAACACCTTTCGAATCTTGTCCCCCCGCGCGGAGGCCAAATCAATGCGGCTGTTCAAGTCAAGTCACAACAAGTCGCAGGCATCGATTGAAGACCGTCTCTCAGGCTCGCGCGATCCAAGCCCAACGCAGGGGGCGGGCTATCCTGACAGTCAACCCTACTTCGATCACCAGCCTTATTCTCAACAACACCAACAACAACTTCAGCACCCGCCGCAGCTGGCACCCCTCTTGACCGAGACCCAATATCAAGCCCCGGTGCCCCAGTCTCAGTCCGAGCCTCCTCCAGCACCCCTGCTGTCCCGCAGCCAAAGTGACCGACTCTCATCCGGGAGCGAGCTGTATCCGCCGCAGGGAACGACCCTGAACACCCTTCTTCTGCCGTCACAACAACAGATCGTCGGCCCTGAAGGCCCCGCGCCCATCCCTGGCCAGACTACCTTTGGCCAATCGAGACAGGTGCGGACAATTGGCGAGAAGGAGCCCAAAAGATCGAAACGTAGCTTCATAACTGGCCTGATCAAGGACAAAGGGCGAGACGAGGAGAAGGAGAGGGAGAAGGAAAAGGAGAACGCTCCCAACGAGCGAAAAGGCCTGGGACGGTCGAGCTCTGTCCATCTTCTGAGGAAGTCGCATCCGCTGGACCATCCATCGCGCGAGGTCTCATCGACGCAGACATCGCCGCTGTACCAAAATCGACATTCCGCATATTATCCTCCCCCTTCCACCGACGTTTCTGCGACCGGCCAAGCTCACCACGCTGCGGACCAGGCTCAGTACGAATCCTATCATAGAGCTCAGGGACAATTCGACTCTCCCCAGAGCCAGTTCACCCATCAGTCGGTGGAGTACGCCGAAGACGCTCCTCATTTCAGCCCGCAACAGGAGCAATACCAGGCCTATCACCAATCCAGCGGATCAGCCAACACTTCCGAGCACTATCTCCCGTACCAAGTTCATCATCCTCGACCGAGCACCATCGAGTCGGACCCCTATCAACACCTACGACCACCGTCCCAAGCCTCGCTCGGCCCGCCTTCGCCCATCTCCAATCCTCTCCACTCCATTGTCCAGCAAGACTCCCGTCCTTCAACTGCGGCGACCAACAGATATTCGACCCAGTCATCGGTCGCTCCGGGTCAAGGGCAGCCCCCGAGTGTCATGGCAAGAGGTGATCCGACCAACGGAAGTCATCGCCAACCCTTGCCACAGCGGGATCCTCGCCCCGACGAGCACAGCCAATATCAGAGTCAACAGGACCCCCGGGTCAGAATGTCTCAGCAGGTCTCGGACCAGGGTCGGAGCACGCCTCCTCCCCGGAGTCGCGAGGACATCAGCCAGTTGGACTATCATCAGCTGCTTCAGCGGCATGAAGAGTTGCAAGCGAAATACTCGAAAGTGAAGCGGTACTACTTTGAGCGAGAGGCTCAAGTGACGCAGCTGCAAAACACGGTGGCGAGCCAACGTTTATCCATGTCCAAGACCTCTCTCGACGATGCGCAGTACACGGCCAGATTCGAACGGCTCAGCCAGGCCATCAACAACTTGTCATTCAACATTCGGAAGAACTGGCGGGCCATCCCTCCATGGCTGCGCCATGTGTGTAATCAAGATGCGCACACCGTTGGCACCAAGGAAATGACAGCGGTGGGCCGGGCTTGCATCACGCGCTGGCTTTTCGAGAGCATCTTCGAGCGGACGTTCCACCCCGGCATCGATCCGGGCCTGTCTGCGCAGCTGAAGAACATTGAACGCAATTTACGCCGGGCGGGACAGATGGGCATTCTTTCTGAGGAACAGCGAGACGACCTGACGACCAAAATCACCACATGGCGATTGACGACCATTGAAGGCCTCCACGACGTGTTGTCCTCTCCTCAAGCCGAGCAGTACTCGGAGAACCTTAACAAACATTTCACACATCAACTCACCGAGTCTTTGAAGGCCAACCTGACGGACCCGCCGCCGATGGGGCTGAGCGAAGGAGTTGGCATGATTGTGGGACAAGCCATCGGCATCGCTTCCAATCTGCCTCTCGAGTCTCGAGAGATCTGCATTGATTACTTCATGCCGGGTACGCTGGTGAACGACGCGTTTATGAAAGTCGAACCACCCCTCACCGCATTGGCCAACCCGGGACCCGATGAACGGCTCCTTGCCATGCAAGCGGCCCAGGCGCAGTCGCAAGCGCAAGCAATTCAGGAAGCGCAGGAAGGTGACGGGATGAGCACCGCCAGCACGGAGGATGGACCGCGCGACGTGGAGGCTGAGATCCGCGAGGCTGCCGGCAAAGCGGCGGGCCAACCGGGGCAACAGGCGGGTAGTGGAGGACCGGGCGGGCGAAACGACAGTGTGGCGAGCGCAGCCAGCCAGTCCACCGTTAAGAACGCGAATGACAAGCAGTCGAAGAAATCCAGTTTCCTTGGTGGGTTCGTGAGCAAAAAGCCGGCGTCCGGGGCGCGGGGTGATAACCGCGGCGATGGGGCTGCTACCACCGGACCGGGGAACAACGGCGAGGAGCATCGCGGCAACGTGCGGGAAAGCATGGCAGTGGACCCGACACAGCTCATTCCTCCACCCGGGGCCAATGAGGGGCGCATCAGATTCGCGGCGTTCCTGGCTGTCGAGGTCAGAGGGAAAGGACCGTCGGCGGGATCGAGCAGCGGAGGCGGCAACAGCGGGAAGGAGCCTGGATCAGCGGCGGGAGGAGTCACCCCCGCGGTGGCCAACGTGCTTTTCAAGGCTCCGGTATATGAGTATTAGAGAGGCTGGGCTGCCGCGTGACCCGTCTTGCTCGACGTTTGTGGGACAAGCGCGTGCATGTTTGGGGTTGGCGCTTGATGCGATTGAGACTGGACTGGATGAGCTATAGGTGGTGTGAGGTCAAGGACGGGATTCAAGAGAAGGGAGCCATGGACGAGGAAGAGTGTTGGTTGGTTACGACATACACTCTGGGATCGGTTTTGGAGGGGAATCATATACATGCACGCCTCAAACTAGTCGGGAGACGTGAATGGATGCCACGACTGGGATGATAGTCTTCAATGAGAGTATTTGTTTGTGAGACCTGTTCTTGCGTTGGTGTTGGTGAGTGAAGCTGTGTATACTTTTGATAAGGCTCTGGTGCTGTTGCAATTGCCGCAGCGGGTCACTGACTGATTGACTGAGTGAGTGGTTGGAACTTGGCGTCGGCGTCGGCAATTGGAGGCTTCGGGCACTTGGGACTTACCTTAGGTAGCGTTGGGCAGCATTGTGTCATTGGGCAGTGACTCGGTGACTGCCAGTGGTCGATTGTGCCAGTTCCGGGCCCAAAGGATTGCCGGCAGTTGGCAGTTGGCAGCCTGGAGTGAGTGCAGTCTGTGAATGTGCATTGACTCGTGAGTGAGTCGTGACCTGTCATCATTGTCTCTGTGGATGCTTTCTCCACAACTCAAACTCTGCCATCACCACCTTGACCCTCATTCAGACCCTCACAATGACCATCACCATCGTCGTCGCCGCCGCCATGGGCAATCACTTTCCATTCTTCCCTTCTGCTCTCGCTGCTACCGCCGCTATCGACGCTCACCCCTTCCGCCCTCCTCCAGACCAAAAACCCGGCCGCGCCCCTCGTGATCGCGGGGTTGAGATGTGACTGCGCACTTCGACCGCGATCCCCGGCTGCCCATTCGCCGGCCCCTTCAATGCTGGCTGCTTCCCTTGCTCAGTGCTCGCGAGTGAGTGACGAGTCACCCTTCAATTGTCCAGGATCCTCATCCTCCCCCGTTCTATGCACTCTGCACGCTGGCAGTCGGCCTCTTCTGCCAATTTAAACCTCGACTTGCCGTTGCGGCCAAATAATGGAAATTCCCCCGCCAGAAAGCAGAAACCAAAGCCGCGCCTCGTCCTGACATCTGGCGCCCCCAGGACTCGACCTTCCCGAATTCCATGCTGCCAGACCGAGAGTCCTTTTGACTCTCTCATGAAGGACAAGGTCGACGGCCCGTGCGACGCCTGTCGAGGTATGTTCGTCTCGTTTCCCTTCCTCTTCCCCTTCCCCGTTCCCGTCCCCGCCGGCTCGCACTGATCCATTACCGAGTGTTGACTGATGGCCGCCCCTTAGATCGCCATCTCAAATGTAAGTGCGAGCCCACAGCCAGCGATTGCGCTCCTTATGCTTTGCCTCTTACCGATTGACCTTGCT
The DNA here is from genome assembly GCA_001599775.1 of Exophiala alcalophila. Taxonomy (NCBI): domain Eukaryota; kingdom Fungi; phylum Ascomycota; class Eurotiomycetes; order Chaetothyriales; family Herpotrichiellaceae; genus Exophiala; species Exophiala alcalophila. Next base: position 1,575,164 of record BCHY01000001.1, read on the forward strand.
CCGGAACGTTGCCATCCTGCTGCCGGACGTGGCACAAGGACCACTTCACCCCCTTGAGCCCCCTCTTTAGCCCTCCTGCGCCGTTCCACCGAGCCTCAAGTCCTCCTTCCATCAGAGAGCAAGCTGACCTCGCCAGGCGACGACAATCTGCCCAAGTGCAGACAATGTGAGCGCATGGGGGAGAAATGCCGGAGGGGGAAGGCCGGCCTCAAGTTTCGTCACGGCTCCAGCGCGAGATACGATGCCACTTTCTCCAAAGACCAGCCATGGCTCGAGCAGACCAAAAATGGTAAGTTTGTGTAACCTCGCTGTCGAATTTTCCATCTGGCGGTGGCCGAGCTGGAAGCCCATGTCTACAACCGTCTCTGCGGCTCCCAACACATTCCTCCTCCCCGTGCTCCTCCACCATCAACTTGATGACTACCGGCAGCCTCGAGAGCGGGTGTGCGGATTCGTGTCACCGTGCCCAAGGGCACGTTGGCCGCCGCTGCCGATGCCGTGTTCCCACCCATCCCGTACCGAACCACGTTCCTGTTTCTCTTGGCCGGACAGCCTATCAAGTACCCCGCTGACGGGTCTTTGTGACAGCGAAGTTCCAGTTTGTCGATCAGGGCCCGGAGCTGGAAAACTACTATTCCCAAGATGACTTTGTGGTGGCCGGGACCAAAGCAGACCCTCACGACCAGAGGCGCGAGGATGACTCCCTCGTGCCCAAGCGAACCGAGTCCTCTGTCGAGACAGAGCTCTCTCCGCCAATCCACAGCGCTCTCTCCTCCGAACCTCCTCCTTTTCTGTCCTCTCCTTCCACAAACCACGAAGCTGTCTTGGTACACGCTCCTTTAAAGCGACGAAAGACGGCGGATGCCACCGCTCTCAAATATCCTTCGCCGGCGGATCCATGGCTCCGTGCTCCTTACGATCCCATTCGTTCCTCTTATCGAGTCTACGACCCTCCCAAAGTGTTTAGTTCAGTTAGTCCGGACGGATACTCCTACATGCCGGAACAGCAGTACGTCCCCAAGGTGGTGGAGGCAGAGTATCGTCGACTGGCGGATTCCGCGGCGGCCGCCATCCCGCCTGAAGATCTCCTCTCTCCGGCCATCTGGAAGGAAGAGTTTTTTTGGCCCAACAAGTACACCACGACACAATGTGCGTGTTTGATGCGGTACTACATAGACAATCTCGCACCTTGGGTAGGGAATCTGCCTTCCAACAAACCTAAGCACGGGATGCTGACCTGGACAGTTTGACGTGGGAGATCCGTCCAGACATTTTGCCCTCGAAGTCCCTCAGAGAGCCCGAAGATGCCCACCACTGCTCAATGCCATCTTTACCCTGGCCGCACGCCACCTTGCGTCGCTCCCACGCTTCAGGGTCCGCGATGGCGTCAGCGAAGGCGTCGTCAAATATCAAGATGTTCTTCTGCCCAAGCTCACCGAGGAGACGGCCCTGAAATACCATAATGCATGCATCGCATACCTGATCAAGCTGTCCAGCGATCCTGATCAGGTGCAGGATGAAAATCTCCTGGCGGCGGCGGTAATACTGCGTTACTACGAAGAGATTGACACGTCCTTCACGGGGGAAGATAGCGACACATTCCTCCACACCTTTCAAATCTTTGTCAAGGCGCAGGCCAACCCCTACTTCTGCATCATGGGAGATGGGGACAACCCCGAATACCTGAGGCCTGGGTCGACGTCCGGGGTCTTTCAGAACGCCCTGGCCTACCTGCGAAGTTTCCAGCATGCAACCTTCCGGGTGGCCTTGCGCCAAGAGACGACCATGGCCTTCCTGAAGCAAAGGGCGGTGCGCTTGCCGCTGGAAATGTGGTCCATTCTACAAGGCTTTGAGGAGGCTGAGGATTTCATCTGGTCCGATCGGCATCTGTTCCATTGTGCGAACGTTCTGCAGTTTTGCTTTGGCGGCGAAGGGCTGCTGGGCAAGAGCCAGGTCGACAGGTGGAAGGAGCTTCGACAGTATGAAGTCCACTGGGATCAGTCGAAACCCTTGTCGTTTGCGCCGATCCACTATCAGGAGCCGGATTTCACCATCGGAGAGTGTCTTCCTCATATTTGGTACATGGCTGACGTGCACGTCACGGGCTTGCTGTCGATGGAGCTGGCGCGGATTCTACTGACGGTGTACGACCCGCACATCCCGCGCATCGGGCCTGGAGTCAGCGCGGCGCAAAGACGCATGGGCGATGAAGTCCACGACATTGTGATCCGACTGTGCGGCACGGCCATGTCGCAGGCAGGCAGCGAAGTATCCAATCCGTCTTCGCAACCGTCCATGGTACAGGCGTACATGGCGATCGCGGTTTGTGGAGAGTACTTTTCGGACCCGATCGAGCAACAGGCTCTATTGCAGATTGTGGAAAGCTTGAAGCACAACCACGGATGGCCGACTGGGATGACGGTAGCACAGCTGAAGGGAGTATGGGGATGGAGGTGAGGAGCTGAATGTGATGGTGATGGTGATGTTGTCGAATTTTGTTTCGGTTCATTATCTGCGTGTCTTCTGGCGATGCATAGCATGGGACAAGGACAAGGACAACTGGGTAATGCTTGGACGACGTGCAACTGAGGTTGGGGAATTTGCTCGAGGCGCCGACGGGCGGAATATAGCTAGGTACCTTAGGTAGGCTACAGCATGCATCGGTGGTCTTCCGAGTATGTACCTGGTACTGAGAGTACTACTACCTGGTACCTTACCATGATTCCGGAGTCCTGCTTCTCCTACTAGTATTTGAGAAACGATCTACCCGCCCGGCCCCTTTGGAGTTTCCCGCTCCGAGACCGAGTCTCCGAGTCTCCGCGCTGGTTCGGATGTGTCCCCGCTGTCCCGCTGCCGTCATCGTCTGGATGGAATTGCACCACCACCATCCGCCATCCATAAGCACATCAGCATCATCATCGTCGTGCTGCCCCTCGCGCGCCCCTCATTTTGGAAACGACAGCGCCGGCCGAAAGAGGCAGCATCATTACTAATTCAACCACTGGGCGAGCCCAAATGGCGCCATTGAGACCGTGATCGCGATCTTTGTACGCGCCGCCGCGAGTACTATTTCTACTCATTCTCCCCCTCCCCTGTCTCTTGATTACTTTCTCTTCTCACTCTCTCACACTTCTCTCTGTCTTTCTTCCAATCTTATCCCCGTTTACAAGACAACGGTACCAGGTATCCAGAACACTTGACCCGTCGTGGGAAATCGTCAACAAAGGAACCCGCCTCTCACCACCTCTGATACTACTAATCACCTACCTGGCATCATGTCCCGCTCCGATCTCTACATCGCCGACACACCCTCGTCAGTGACGTCGGCAAAAGGCCTCGCCCTAATCACACAAAACACACCAAACGGCCAGGCAACCCAGATCCTCCTCGAAGAACTCGCCGACGCCTACGGCTCCTCCGCCGTGCCCTGGGAAACAACACTAATCAACATCTCAACCAACGAGCAAAAGAAGGAATGGTTCCTCCGCCTCAACGCAAACGGCCGCATCCCAACGCTCGTCGACAACGCTCAGGACCCGCCGTTCCCTGTTCTCGAGACGTCCGCGCAGCTTTTGTATCTCGTCAAGTTTTACGACAAGGAGGATAAATTCGGGTTCACGGATGAGTTGGAGAGGAACGTCGCGTTGCAGTGGTTGTTCTTTTGGCATGGTGGCGGCGCGCCTTATCAGGGACAGGTCAACCATTTTACGAGGGCCGCGCCGGAGAAGATTCCTTGTGAGCATCCTTCCTTGCCTTGCCTTTTCTTTCCCCTCTACTCCCTTTCCCATCTTTTCCCTCCCCTCCTTGTTCTGACAGCGAAAAAAAGACGCAATAAACCGCTACAAGAACGAAACACTCCGCGTCTTCGGCGTCCTCGAGATCCGCCTCTCAGGAATCTACACTTCAGAGGGCCCGCGCGAGTACCTCGCCGGCAAGGGCAAGGGCAAATACTCCATCGCCGACATCAAGACCTGGCCGTGGGTCAAGAACTGGGAGCGCAGTGGGTTCAGCACCGACGACGTCAAGCCGTTCCCGCATCTTTTGAAGTGGATCGATCGTATCGCTGAGAGGCCTGCTGTTCAGAGGGGCATTGGTGAGAAGTATGTCCAGGGGTAAGTACACAAGTGAAACTCGGACTACCTATGTTGTGAGATGGTGTCTTGTCTGGTCTGAGGAGGTTATCTACCGGACAACTGCCAGAGCCAGAGCCAGTGGGATTGCCTGTCGTTTCCTTTCCTTCCAACACCTTCTTTCTCTATGGATGTTGAGCTAGAAAAAAACGCGACCAGAACAGCTATGAGAGAACCAAAAAAGGAAACCAATTGCTGCACCATCACTTCTCTCTCGAGTCTGAAAAATCTGCTTCTTGCCCCAAACTTGTCACCCTGTCATACCACGTGTTCTGCTTCTACTGTCCTGCCCACCGGCTCGCTGTCTTTATCTTTGTCCTTTCTCTGCCTGCAAATCCGCGTCCGCAATCGATCACGATCAACGGCTGACGGCTTTCACACCGCAATCCCTCTTCCACACGGGAGAGGTGGGTCGGTGTGATGTCTGTCTGCTCAGACCCAGATTGTGACCCAAACTGTGTTCCCGACAGAGCAAGGCTTGAGACGCGCATCCATCCAAGTCGGATCCTGTTGATGTCAACAGAAAACTGTGGATCAATCCCCTTTGTCGTCACTGAAGCCAGAAAAGTCATGTTGTGCCATGGTGCTGACCTGGAAAGGGCAAGCATCGCATGATTCTTCCGTGTCCTTTCCAATCTGATCCATGTTCTCCTTATTCGTTCTTCCAGAGCTCGCCCATTTTTCTTTCTTTTCGCGACTCCCGCTGATTGTCTGAGATGCCCATTTCGTGGAACAACATGCTTCCCAATCTCGTCCCGCTGCCGAATGGGACATCGCTTGCGACCGCTGGATATCAATCAAGGACTCCAGCAAGGCTCCCGCTGGTACGTCTCCAGAAGTGCCGCCACCGCCCAATGGTATTCTTTTCTGGCGTATTCGGCGGCCTCGTCACAGATCCCGGAAAAAGACTCCCCGTCCTTCAGGTGGTAATGATCAAGCAGGAGCTTCGCCATGTCCAGGCGACCGTGCTCGGCGGCGCCGTTGATTGCAGTTCGGCCACTCTCAAGGGATGCTGCCGCCCCCACGTCTGCCCCGGCCGCAATGAGGCTCTGAGCAATCCGTAAATGACCCTTGATCGCTGCCGCTTGTAGAGCTGTGAACCCGCAAAATTCGCTGGCAGCTGCATTGACATCTGCACCATGTTTCAAAAGCAACTCGGCCAGCTGAAGATCGCCTCTTT